>JAGFPH010009850.1:0-18777 GCA_018207615.1 Philaenus spumarius | reverse complement strand
AAACTTAGAATAAGGCTCATTTAACATGCAGCATATCAAAACTTTGAACAGCCATAACTTTTTTCAGGATCATCCATTTTTCATTTTTATTATGTCGTTGTGTTTGTCTCATCAAGACCTTTAAAATGATATGCATAACAACCCATGCTTACATTTAAGATTTTTCACCGACTCCTGACGGGCCGTCCCCCAGAGGAGGTGAAAAATCAGCCATATTCTAAAAAAGTAGTTTTTTATACCCATAAACAATTTGCAAAGTTTCAATTGTGTAAGTGGAACCTGGAAAAAGATATTGGGTTGTTCCGGGACTTTTTGCCACCCCTGTATATAGATGGAATACTGTTGAAGAGGGGTGTTTTTATAAATGTTTGCCTAGCATATTCATTTGTTGCCCTTACTATTTCTAACAGCAACTCATCAGTAAAAAATAACTAAAAATACTCCAATTCTGAAGATGGTTTTTGATTTATACCAGGTGTCTTAAAAGTCTCCCCCCCCCCCCACTTTAACTTTTGTGTTTGTTAAAACAAACAAATATCCTTTGGGGAACGATACTAACTTAGCCCAAAGTATCTTTTGAAGCAATCAGAAATCGATTTTTTTTTTTATTTTCTAAGATGAAGGAGTAAAAATAAAATTTACGAAATCGATTTGGAAGTAATTTTTTACGTCAAGCACTTTGAAATAAACATTTTTTGTCTCTCGAAATTTTTTCTAAAAATTCTTCCTTTTCGAGATATTAGCAACTTTATGTCAATTTATTTCAACACGTTTAGGGCCGCCATTTTGGTTAGAGTGGACCTTTCGAAGTCCGGTTTGCGGCAATGTGTTCTACTAACTAAGACCTTTAATTTGATACCAAACTCGACCTATGCTGCTATTTAAGAATTTTGTCTGACTCCTCGTGGGCCGTCCCCCTTAAGGGATAAAAAAAGTGATAATACCTTATAAGAGTAGACATTTATGGCTATTATTGATATACCAAGTCTCATTACTTTATCTATAATGGTAAAAAATATATTACACCGTTCCGGGACTTTTCAATCACACTATACATTTTAGTTGTGTTTTAATATTTTCAAATTTAGGCACTACATATTTCAGACATTCCAACTTTGTAAAATATTGACGTTTACAGAAACCCAACTTACAATTTTGACATGTTTTTTTTTGTACGTTTAAAAAAATCTGAGTCGCGTGTTTTATTTTCACTGGAAAATAAAGTTTTTATCCCTAACGATTAAATAATTAAGGAAATTTATATAATGAACTGCAGTACAATCTCGCTATTCCGGCTAAATGTGGCTGCTGGTGGGCCGGATTTAGGAAAAAGCCGAACCACCGAGATTCCATTTAAAATGATGCTTCACAGACGAAATATCGAATCATTCATAAAATTGATTGAGAAAGTGTAGGCTAAACTTAGGCATTAAAAATAATTAAGGGAATAAAAATTACGTGCAGTTGTGTCTGCATATTATACATCATGAATTAAAACAAAACTTCTTTTGAAATGCTGTAAGTGTTTACTTACAGTATATACTACTGTAATGTGTTTTAATACTTAGGTATGTACAACGTACTGGGTTTTTAACTATAATGACACAATGCCGTTTTATTTTTGCTAAAATGCAATCAAGTTTTTCCGTTTATTTTTATTTTTTACTTTTAGAATCGGGCCGGATTACAGTGGGGTCCAGACTATCGAGGGCCGGTCGAGTGAGGTTATATTGTATCTGGGTAGTATCGAATAATTAATTGTTTGAAGTAAGAAAAGCCTAAAAAAGAGAGGTTATAATTAACATCTTTATTAGTTGGTAGTGCATAAAAAAAACTTATTTTTAAATGATAATTTTACAAAACATTTTAATTAAATATTAGGAGGCTTTAACTACCAGTATTACACAAAAACTCATTGGTAAACACATACAGTAAACAGCTCATGTTGGTACACCATCTGAAAGTGTATATATATATCTGTGATCTGACAGGTATACCTCTTGTGAAATTTGCCAGTTACTTACCTGTGTATCTACATACTCTGTGAAAAAAGTAATAATGGGGAATCTCCTTTCTCTGTTTAGTATGGAAGTTCTGTTCATTTCCAGTATTTAAGATGGCTGAATTAATTGTTAGTTACTATGAAGTTCAACAGTGCATCACCTCTACAGTTAATACAGGCACTGATCCCCATTCTTCATGATGGGCGTTGGTCAAGGCTAGTATACAGAAGGTTGCCTAAGACACGGGCACACCCCGGTTGTGCATGATGTTAAGCTCCGACCTCCTCAAAAAACCAGACATTTCATACAACTTGTTGTAATTGCTAAGAATTGACAAATTGTGTTACTAAACTAGTACGCAAAGCTATGTTTAATTCAATTATGTTTAACCAAATTACGTTATAATTAAGGCCTAACTAAAATCAAGGAAATTGATTTAATCAAGGAAATTTAAAATTATTTTAGTTTGCAACTTACTGTATTGCACTATTGAGGTTAGGATAGTCACAGTTGAATCATTGAAATTATAGGCCCGTAAACATATCCAAGTGCAGTTTTAAGCTTTATAGGCCAGGCAATGAAGGAAAAATAACGAAAAAGTCATGTAGAAGCCAATTTTGGCACAGTTGTGTAGGGGAAGGTGTCCTTAACAACATACTAAAAGTACTGATAGGTAGGAGTGGAGCTAAGGCCCCGGGGGCCCCCCAAATCAGTTTCAGTTTTTCGTTAATAACTCGAAAACTACTGCCTCTAGCGAAAACATGTCCATGTACTAAATTAATATACATTAAATTCTCTACTAAAAAGGGCAGTTACATTTTTTCGCTAGGATCAATACTTAAGGAGATACGGAGAGGGGGAGGAATAGAAAATTATCAAAATATCATTTTTATTGTTAAAAATCAAGTTTTATTGATAAATGAACTATGCTCAGACTACATATTAATGACTTTACTACATGTAAAAGCATTAGTTAACCTCCACCAGAATCAGCGAGGCTTGCCTCCGCAGAGGGTGGATTCATCAGGTTCCCACTCTACTTGACTTACAACCTAGGGACAAAACTCTGTAGTTTTCCATCCATTGTTTCCAAGTTTGAGCATTCGTTTTAAATGCCTTTGGGTTAGTGCAAGGCAGCACAGGTCATTGCTTAGTTAGATGGCGGCACTACAGCACTGTTTGTAATGAGCATGAACCTGCCATAGCTTACCCTCTGACAGTGCTGCTGCCTCGGTCCGGGACTGCTTATTTCGCAAGCCTAATTCATTGCTGTCCACAAGTGGAAGTTTTGCTATCCACTAAATTCGACCTGCCTGGTAGCTGAGACCCCTCGAATTTAGCCTAGCTGAAATTTTGCACAATGATTCCTCTCTTAGGTTTACTAAGAAATATTTTATAAATATTCTCAAGATAAAAAGAATATCATAAAATGTAAAAAAAATTAGCTCTTAACCATTGGAGATATTTAATTGCAACATATTTTATCCTGTCCTCCAGTCTAAAAACTAGAGACTTAATGTGTCAAAACTTACATTCGGTAAACAGCATTTATGCACACAAATTATGGAACAGAGCACTTAAAATGACAGTTTGGCTCGCACTTGTCCCCTTTTCTTATGTACTAATTTGGTGCTGTTTTTAATGATTTTCCTTTCACTATCAGTGTGTACGAAAAATATATTTGTTTGTAAATTTCTATATCAACATACTTATCTAATCAACATTATAGCTAATCAACAGGAGCAGCAAGAAATTTGTTCAATATTTAATATAATATGCAACATTTAGTTAATGCAATATGTAATTTTTTTTTATATAAGGCGAAAAACCTTAGCGGTTATCATCGCCTAATTAATATGCAATATTGTTAAGTATTTATAAACAAAAGGGGGAAAAGAAACATTGAGAAGGAGCAGAGCATGTGCATGATTACAAATGTCAATGCAAGCCTGTAGAGCAATATACTGTGAATATTGTATGGAAAAAAAATTGTATATGGCATGCTCTATTGTGTGTGTAGTTACGAACTTCTTCAACAGTAAAGCACAAGCGAAATAATATTGATCATAACCAACTAGATGATACCAGGATTAGAAACTTCCGATTGTTTACTTTTCTTTGGTACCAAAATAAATCACAAACACTAAATATTCTACGCCGAAACCAATAATTTCGATTGTTCCTAAAATAGTCATGTGCCACTAAAGAAATGCACACTGCAAGATATTTTAATGATTTCTTTCTGAATGATTGTCCACAAAGCACATTTTTTTAGTGCACCTTATTAGTAGAGCAGAAGCTATCCTTTAACTAGGTATCAGTATCAAATAATCTTGTCTGCAGTACCTACCGTAAATTATGAAAAGAGAAAAGTTTGTAGGCCTATGTGTTTTTGTGTATTAGGATTTAACTACCTCATCAGATTTTTATGAAAATTTTCCTGATGTGATGAACATTGCCAGTGGGTGTCTTTTATGCCTTAAGCTGGCTAAAGTGTTAAACGTATACTAAAAAGGTAAGCGGAAGAAATGTTAGCAGTGAAAATATCAGTAGAAAGTCAACGAGAGCTATAGTTCTATTAAAGTTTTATTAGAAGACCCGTTTAAATTTTATCGCAGGAACCTGCTACCGATATGTGATGCACCTTTTTATAATCGTAGTAGTCAAGTGTTAAGTTAATTTACACTTTTCATTATAAATATTATATAGATCAAATTAATTACTATAAACTACATTTTTTCTTACTTGTTCTTTGTAATGTTTGAACTGATTCAGATGAAACTTTTACTAGTATTAAGAATTGTTTTAAAGTAACCTGTAATTGTGTATCTGATGACTAGAGAACAATATATAAATATTAATTTGAACTTCAGGTACATTTTTCTATAAATAGCTAAATCTGAAATTCACAGGTCTGACATAAATGATGTTTGCACTTGAAATTAAGGTGTTGATGAGAGGATAAACTAATATTTCTCATTCTTCAGGAAAAATTTTATCAAATCACACTAACTCTTTTTAAATAATCCCAATGCATTTGAAAATACAGGTAAATCTAGCACCTGAAGTGTGACAGTGTGATGTTTATACCTACAATGAAGACAGGTTCTTTGGTCAACAGAAAGAATAGGTGTACAATTACAGGTGTTAAATATTTTTCCAGGTCATCTTAGCTGCCGTAGTTTTTTTTCCTTAGTAATTATAGAGATTCATAAGAAAGAACAAATTGAACAACGTAACATTGAAGGAAGTTTAAAAATTTAAATCAATTGAGCAGTGATTTAAGAAGAAGAAAAAATTATCATAGTTGCAAACAAGAAAATTTTTATGAGGATATATGTTCTCAAAATTAGTTAGGTAGTTGATTCAGTTCAAGCTTTGGAACACGTACTTAGGCATACTTTCAACTGTAGACCTATTAGCCCAGTCAATAAAGGGCCAAACACAGTGAATGTCGGAACTTTCTCTGGTAAAGCTGAATTTTCTCCCAGTGGTAGATCACTATTAGAGAGACAATTTCTCAAAAGTCCCCGAAAATTCCAATGGAGCTTCCCCCCCTACCCCCCCTTTAAGTTTAAAAATGTAGACTTTTACGCAATCGCATACAACTTTTTAACCAAAAGTTTGTTAAGGTTATTTTGTTTACAGTTTTATTCCCTGAAAAATATTCTACAACTTTTATTATAAGATAGTTAATGATAAGTGCAGAAGTTTTTCCGTAAATTAATGAAATGTTGTAAACAAATATATTTTTATAGCCACCTATCTAAGTTTTTGCAAAACCATAATTTTATTCGTCACCAAATGAAAAAATGCTTCGGATAAAAGTTGTAGCAAATATATATATTCCTATATAGTTATGTGTATTACTCAACTAGTAACATAGAAAGCAGTAGCTAGGTTTAGAACGCGTGAGCGCCCGGGAGTCGGCGGATGTAGGTGAATGGCGCGTTATCCCACGTATGCCTATTCAATTAGAGTTTAATATTGTAATTATAAATTCTATTTTTAACACTTATAATCATACTAGCCTATAGTGTGCCCACCTTTATTTTGTAATTTAGTAAATAGTTGTGTATAATCAAAATAACATTAGAGTGATATGTTCAGTAAAAGTTGTTTTTCTGATTATGTCATTATTGAAATAAGGATTTGAATTTTATTCATAATTAATTATTGTACACATTTTCTTGTATGCCAGTTTTGGTTCGGGGGATTTAACCTAGCCTTGATTTCGCAATGAGTTTTAATTTATTATTCTTAGATAGTTTTAAATTGTAATTAGTTTGATAACTTTGTAACAATGGACACGTTAAAATATTCTTCCGTTTTTTGTGGGGAACAATTAGAAACGAATACTGTAGTGGTTGAGAAGGGGCTAAAAACTATTATTGAAACCAGTTTAAGACTCAATGATGGATTAAGTGAAAAATTAAAATGTCAACAAAAGATAACCGTCCACAAAAAATGTAGACTAATACACGACCGACAACAGCTGTAGCAACTATCAGACAATCGGAGATCCCTAATATAAATTTACCTTCAACCTCATCATTGCCACCATCTGTTTTAAGAAGTATCGAAGAGCGATTTGATTTTAAAAGTGATTGTTTTCTTTGTGGAAAAAATGCTAAGATCGATACAAAATCCCCTTCACAACGTGGAAAGCCATTACATCTGGTAACAATGATAGAAATAAGAGAAAACATTCTAAAAAAGTGTGATGAACGGGTAGATCGGTGGGGATAAAGAGTTAAGACCAGACTTCTCAGCGTCAGTGATCTTGTGACACCTGAAGGAAGATATCATAAATATTGCTACAGGGATTTTTGTATATCCAAACCAACTCACACGTTAGCTAGTAGTCATCAGACACAGCTAAAAGATTAATTTTACAAATTGTGAAAACATATAGAGGAAAGTGACGCGAATGCCAGTTTACGTTAAAGGAACTGCAAGACCTTCTAAAACAGATTTCTTGTTTACACGAAACATATTCAGATCATCACCTTAAAAATCTGCTAAAAGATCATTTCAAGGACCGCTTATTTATTTCAAATATGAGTGAGAGAAAAAATGTATTATGTTTGTCTGATTATGCACACAAACTTGTTGACCAATGGTATAAAGAAAGGGACTCGGATCATATGACAAGACGTTTGCGAATAGTGCGGGCTGCCGCAGATATCATAAGAGAAGACATTCAAAAAATGGCATACAACAATCAAACATATCCAACTTTAGATGAGATTAGAGCTGGAGGTGATACTTTAGTTCCAGAAAGTTTGAAAACTTTCACGAGTAGGGTTACTAAGAAGAAGACAGGTGTGATGGGCGTAAAACAGAGTGAAAGTGTACAGTTATAAATCATGCTATAATTTCTGCTGTAAGACCTAAGTCGTTTTTGTCCCCTGTCCAAACCGGAATAGGACTAACACTACATAGGCTTTATGGTTCTAAACACCTCTTTGATGTCCTTGCATCAATGGGTGTCTGTGTTTCATACAATGAAGTTAATCTATACATGAATTTACTTATAAACGCAGGTTCGCCAAAAAAAAATGATGAATCATTCATACAATATGTTTATGACAATGCAGATGTCAATGTACGTATGTTGGACGGGTTAATAATATTGTTTGGTGATGTATCCTTACGAAAAGGAACAAAATCGTTGAATTTTCTCATACAGATTAATTTGTAAATATTATCAAAGAGACATGATACTAAACATAAAAATTATGTTTATGAGTTACAATAATTATGACGTGTAAATATGAAATCAGTGTATATAATATTTGTGGTGGGTGGGAGGTCCGTGATGCTGTTTTAAAACACGAGTTATACAGTAGTTCGTAATTAAAACAGCTGCCGGTTTGGTCAGTCCGGGACACGGCGGGTCCATAGGTGGTGGATAATGGAATGGCCTGATATAACAAGGCTACTTTAAATCCCCCTTCTGCACTTATCATAAACTATCTTATAATAAAAGTTGTAGAACATTTATCAGGGAATAAAACTGTAAATAAAATAACCTTAACAAACTTTTGGTTAGAAAGTTGTACGCGATTGCGTAAAAGTCTACATTTTTAAACTTAAAGGCAGGGTAGGGGGAAGCTCCATTGGAATTTTCGGGGACTTATCGGAAAATTATCCTCTCATCAAAGTCTATCACCCTTGAAAAAATCAGCTTTACCAAAAAGAGTTCCGACACAAACCCTTTATTGACTGGGCTATATCCGCTGTTCACAGGATATGGCCAAATTTTCTATTTGACTACTTTTATGGGCTGAAGTCTTTTGAATAGTGACATAGCTTTGTTTTTACCATTTTTTTTGTTGGATTTCACTCTTTTTTTCTAAATTAAGTTTTCTTCTTTTTAAATATCTGAAATAATCCCTCTAATTAAATTTGTATATCTGTGTAGTTAGATCAAAGGTAATGGGAAAACAAGGCGTATTAAAGAAGGTGTGTGCATGCGCAGCTTCTCCCTCCACTCCAGCCTACCCGTGACGTAGAGTGCTACAGTCGGAGCTCCAGTCTCCTTCCCCATATTTACCGCCAAAACCGGTACGACCTTCAAGCTTTTTTGAAGTCAAATATGTTATTAATTATAGGCAAAATAGTGTACTATTGTAATAACATTTCTTATAATTAATAACCATTAATTATAATTTTTAACTTTTAGGTTATGTTTTTATTTAAGTGTAGACCTGAGCCTTGCTGGTTCTTTATAACCTTTATTATAACTGCTGTTATAAAATATACGAAAAATTTGATTTGAACAGTTAACATTATTTACCATCTTAGCTTTAGGGTTATTATGAATCCTAAACAATTATTATAAAGAAAACATAAAATGATTATGTGTTAGAAGGTTCTAACGAGGTTGGCGTGTGGAGCACGCAGGGGTTTCCCCTATTTTTGTATATTTTGTATCAATAACTAAAAAATTTTGTAGTATTTTTCTAAAACCCTTACTTTTGAAACTTTGGTTTACCAATTTGGTTTTTTTCTTCTTTTGAAACGCAAAAATAGTTAGAGAAATTGGTTTAAATATTTTGCTTACATGGCAATGTTCTCCATACTTTCCTGAGCAATAAAATGTGTAATAGTGTACACTTTACTTGAATAGGATACATCTACCTAAGTGATAATGACAAGTGTACAAGCAGTAAAAAAGTGCCTGACGCTTAGACGGTTAAAACATATATATATTTTTAGAGTATTAAAATTGTTTTATGTTCGAAATGGACAGAATTTATGCCTTAACTGAAATGCTGTTGTATGTTATTAAATAATTTTAAAGAGTAACAAAAATAAAATATTGGTGGTACAAATTATTTTATTTATTTGATGTAGGCCTATAACTCTTTTTAAAAAAATATATAGCCCTAAAATATGCTAGGTTACAATTACAATTTAAAAAAATAATTACAAAATTATTTTAGTACAGTAAAAAAAATAAATATTTGTTAGTAGTCAAATTTACGATACATAGGCCTAAATAATCCCGTGACAAAATTTTGACATAAGTAATCTAGGGTTAATACTGAAATAAAACTCAATGTTGTATTCACCACAACTTTTTATTTATCACCTAGACTACTATTTTTTAATTATTTCGTTGATAATTAGTTTATATTAATTTTTATTTATTATTTATCCTTGGGCAGGCTAACTAAACAATCACAATTTTAGATAGTTTCAATTTTTGAAAAGTAAATTTAGTAGTCACTAGTAATAGTAGGCCTAGTGTAAACATAACAAAACCAATAAACTTTGAAAATCACTATCTTATTGATGGTAAAGGTTTTACCCTATAGAGCTACTTAAATTTGTAAACTCTTTAAAAATTCATATTTATACATTAAACAAAATTTACCTGTTCACAACAATGTGAATAATAAATAACGAAGAGAAATTAGAACTAATAACAAATTGGATTAGCGTAAATTCAATCGCCGCAAGAAGCGAGTAACTATGGTTTTGATTACAATCTTATTGTGTAGGACAGCTATAACTTTCATAAAAAAAATTGATGTCAGTATTTACTACATTTTATTCTCTACATTTCTATGTCTTTGAATGCCTCCTGAAAGTAATAGTAAAAAACTTCCTCACTTAGGGTAGTTTTTATGTCAATCAAACCCGTATATTAGATTTAGGCTTGTTTCAAAATTATACGCCTAGGAATATTTGACCATGGACATAGATCATTTTAATGCTCACTTTATTGCCTTTCCATCGATACCAAAAACATAATTTTTAGACAACCATAAAGTATTTAATTCGCAGTTTGAGCAAAAGCTTACAATTGCGCTCGGAACTGCTGGTTCAGTGTGTAGCACGTGACGTAGCTGCGCGGGCCGGATGAGTTCACGCTCCTCGATGCGCACACCTTCTTTAATACGCCTTGATGGGAAAAGTTTTCTTCCTACTGATTTATTTTTAAAGTCTCTACCTCCACTGGAAGTGCTTCATAATATTGATGAGCGAGTGAGTAGTTGCATTTTTAATTTTTGTACCCCCTGTATATTTTGAATGGTGTATTGTAAATCTTTATATTTCATATGTAACATCATATGGTGGTCTTCAATCTATATTGGTTGAGTTCGTCCGCACTGATCGGTAAATGTCTGATCAATCAGACCGGTGACAGATGACATAGCGTTCAAGTGATCATAGATGAGTGCGGCTGTGAACGGACTATACAATACTCCGGTGAGAAGCCGAGGAGGTCATTTAAATTAGCTGTAGTAAGTGCAAGTGAAAGCATATTATTTATTTGTAAGAAAACAACAATGGATCGACTTGGTGTAACTGAAAATGCTATCGATGATAAAGATAACATTTGAAATTTAGTTTTTATGGCAGCGAATTTGGTAATACCAGTACTACGAATACGTTCGTACGATTTATTTGCACACAGACTCACAGAGACAATATGGCAACCCGCAATGAAGGAAGGTCGGTTATTTTGAAAACAATCTTTTATGTTTAAAAAGTTGTTTTGCATTTTATATGTTATGTTGTGACTTTAGCACATTGGCATATATATTTGGATGGTTGGAAATATAAAAACTTACTTTCCGACATTATTTATGTATTTACTTATTAATAATTTTAAAGTGTTCTCTTGTGGGTTAAACAAATAATGACAAAAAACTTAATTACTTATAATAAGACATAGGATATACAGTAAATGAATACAAATATTACACACATTAATCAGTGTGTATACTTAATTTATATAATTATATTTGAGCATTAACAAACATAAACACTATCAAATTTAATAAAACGTTTATTTTTTAATTATAAGATTTGTGACTTACCGTCTTCAATATTCCTATTTGTCGCTAAACTATGGCCGTTTCGGCTATTCAGCCATTTTCAAGTTTATCAGGTTTCCCTGAATTCTTTATATTCTTTATGAACTTCATTGCTATCCGTTATGAACAGATTATTCCATCAACATCGTATTGAACAATCCTAAAGTCTAATATTTTAATTTTACCTCGCCTGAGAAAACTGATCAGCTTACGGTGACCAATCCACTGTAGTTTAGTTACGGTGAACAGATTACTGATCAGAGTGGAAGTAGTCGTCTGCTATTTCATTCAACAGATGTCAGATCAGTTTGCGTTCTGGGACACGATTCCCGCTGGTGGACAGCGATCAGTGCTGCTGAACTCAACCATTCTAAATTTCATAACATCTTAAATTGGAGCAACGTAATGAGGTTCAACAACGTGAATGGGTTCAAGTAACATACACTCTGTATGCGTTAGGGCAGAACTTAAGACTGGTGTGCTGCTGTGCCCCTTTATCTTAATGAGAGGAAGAACCAGACATGGTTCTTGGATTAGTATGGTTTATAATAAAAACCAAAAATACGTTGAAGACTATCCAAGAAATTAAATAATAATTTATTCATTTTTCTTAAATGGTTGAAAACGTCTTCTGGAAAAGCTGTCTCTAAATCTGCCTAACTGCTAAAACAATAAAATCGAAATTTGTTAGAAATGTTCCTTTTTAATATTAGGTAACAACTAAGAATTACATTTATGTTTCATATTCCAAAATTGCAGAACAATATGATACTAAGACAAAAAATTAAGTGAATTAAATTTAAGTATAATAATAAAAACGGAGCTGCATGGAGGCTGGTTGTCAAACAAAAGGGGCTCTGATAGATAGTAGCCTCTCTCCAGTAATAAATTTCAAGGGTAGTAGTAAAGTTACGGACCTATTCCGTGTAGCGTCAATTTTTAATGTGGCAATTGAGGGACCAGCTTACTCATCGTACCAATAATTGGAGGCGATTGAAATCAGATTTCTATGTTTTTGTTTGAGGTTGTTTATGCACGGGAAGTACAGCATGCCTTTGGGAAGATACAAAATAAAAAATCCTGTGGCCCAGATAAAATTCCAGATTTTTTGGTCAGAAAATTCTCTTGTTATTTGGTTACTTCTCTTTTATAGCTTATAAATTAATCATTTAATGAAAGAGTTATCCCTGATCAACTAAAACTATCTAAAATAAATCCAATTTTCAAAAAGGGGGACAAAGGAAGTGTCTCTTATTTCAGCTTTCCTAAGGTTTTTGAATTAATAATGAAAAATAGACTAGAGATACTTTTTTAATAAACACAATATTTTGATTGACATTCAGCATGGCTTTAGAAGTAAAAGGTCTATTGATGCTGCAATTTGTGGTTTTACTACCAATATTTTAGATGGATTCGAATCTAAACTTAAGGTTGTAGGGGTGTTCTGCGACCTGAAAAAGGCGTTCGAACATTCAATCCTCTTGAAGAAGTTAGATTACTATGGGACTCCCTCTGAAATTGGTCGAATCATATCTAGAGGGTCGTTCACAAAGAGTAGACATTGCAGGTGTGGCTGGTGGTAGGATTGTTGAAAAATCTTCAGGTATCAGAAATGTAGAGTTTGGTGTTCCACATGGATCGGTGCTGGGGCCTTTACTGTTCTTAATTTATATTAATGATATTTGGATACCCCAAAGCAGAACAACGAGCGACGGTGCGACATTGTCGCTGAACGAAAATGAGGGCTGCAGAAAGATATTGTATAGAATAAAACTAGAGATGGGTCGATTCTCTATACTACCGATACTTTATATCGAGAGATACTCAATTTATATCATTGTCGTACTTGCTAGTTCTCCGTATTTTGAATGTAATCTGCGGTATTTGCAATCACATTCTCTGTATTTAAACCCAATTCAGCATTTAACAATAAATATCAGTGGGAAAAAATGTAAAACTTTCTTAGTTTGATGTATGTAGACATTTTCCGTAGTAAAATGTTGAGGAAATTGTTTTGTTTGTTAAGTAAACACTTCTTGTTTTAGTTTTAATCATGCGGATTAGTTATTTGTACACAGGAAGGTAAAGTAGGTAAGGTCAACCACTTACGGATTCGTTTCTTATCGTGTCTATAGAATTAGGGTGTCTACTGTGACGAAATTTTATACATTTTATAGATAGGTAAACAAAACTACTATTTAAAGTATAATAATTTTATTTGTTTTAGTTAGGGTAAAACATTTTGGATATTTTTGGGATTTACGAGATCAGTTTTTTGTGGGAGTCTTGACGTAGTGCCTTTGTTTTACTTGTTATTTATTCCCGCAAATAGCGATATTTAATTTCCACTTTATCCGAATTTTACAAGTGTCAACTAAATAACATTTTCGCGGACCTTACCCATTGTAATTTAAATTAAGTTTTAACACCGGTATTTCATAGAAACAAGAACAAATTTATGTTTTTTCTGGACATAGGCCTATGCTGTTGTATATTAAATTATGTTTTAATGCCGACGTTTTATAAAATTAGTGCTAATAATATTCGGATGTCGCGACCCATTGTAATTTAAATTAAGTTTTAACACCGGTATTTCATAGAAACAAGAACAAATTTGGGTATTTGGCTTTTATATATATAAATCTTAAATAATAAAAGCACTATTACCATAGTAATAAAAGATCTGAAATTATGATTTTAGTAACTTTGATCCCCCCAAACCCCTCCTAAAATTTCGAAATTTTTCATACCTTTTCTTAGTGAGCACCTATGGCCCTAGAGGAAGCTACATACCAAATTACATTCCAATCCGTTCGGTAGTTTTAAAGAAATCGTGATTTAATAACTTTGATCCCCCCAAACCTCCCCTAAAATTTCGAATTTTTTGAAACCCTTTCTTAGCGAGCGCCTATGGCCCTAGAGGAAGCTACATACCAAATTTCATTCCAATCTGTTCGGTAATTTTGGAGAAATCGTGATTTAGTAATTTTTACCCGCCAAACCCCCCTAAAATTTCCAATTTTTTAAAACCCTGTTTTAGTGAACACTTATGGCCCTAGAGGAAGCTACATACCAAATTTCATTCCAATCCGTTTGGTAGTTTTAAAGAAATCGTGATTTAATAACTTTGATCCCCCCCAAACCCCCCCTAAAATTTCGATTTTTTCAAACCCTTTCTTAGTAATCACCTATGGCCAGAGGAAGCTACATACCAAATTTCATTCCAATCCGTTCGGTGGTTTTTGAGAAATCGTGATGAGTGAGTCAGTGAGTGAGTGGTATTTCGCTTTTATATAATATAGATTATGTTTTAATGCCGACGTTTTATAAAATTAGCGCTAATAATATTCGGATGTCGTGACCCATTGTAATTTAAATTAAGTTTTAACACCGGTATTTCATAGAAACAAGAACAAATTATTGTTCTTGGGAGTAGGTTTTTTGTGGACATAGGACTACCCTGGTGTATGTTAAATTATGTTTTAATGCCGACGTTTTATAAAATTAGCGCTAATAATATTCGGATGTCGTATTCTTTTGCGGACATTCGTCATTGTATTTTAAATAATAGATTTCAACAATGGTAGTTCATAAAATTGGCACAAATAATTGTATTCGGGCATCGATTTTTTTCGCGGACATACACTGAGATTGTATTTATTACAAATAATTAGGCCTAGTTGAGTTACTGGTTGCTTTTGATAGGTATCGGTATCGAGAATCGAAAAATTTGGTTTGGACCCATCCCTACCATAAACGAAAATTTTAACTCGATCTTCACTAGTAGTACAATTATTATTATTTTATCATCTCTGTACTAGACATAAATACTTATCATTTGTACACTAGTTGATCTGTTTCTCTAGTCGTTCCATTTCAAATGACATTCTGACTATCATTATATCTACGGTTTTTAATCGACTAGTCCTTCCATAGCAACCGACTAATCGATTACATAAGGGACTATTTGAATAATAAACAACTAGTTTAACTAGTCGATTAGCCCATCAAGATGCGGAGTGCTATTGATGCGTGAAAAGTGATTTGAAAAATATTGAGATGGGGTCTGTTATTACCAATGTAATGATTAAAAGCCCTGCTGCCAGCAATTTTTCATATGAAGAGATTGGCACTACTGATATGTTGGCTTACATAATGACTAATGGATGTTTTCCTGCTAGTTACAAAGAAAATAGACAATTTTTGAAACTTGCCCTATGTCAGAAATACTAGACTCAGTACTACAACCACTTCAAACCAGTCTCAAAAAATAAATTAATGTCCCAAGCAGTAACATCCAAAGATGTAAGGAGAATCCAAGAAAATTTGAATGAAAAAATCCTTGCCATGTTTCAAAATATAAGAAAATGTAAAGTAAAATTAAGGATTAAAAAGAAGTTTTAAGGCACATCTATAATTTTATAAACACAAAGATTTGATCATTTGTGAATTGCTTACTTATTCACTTATAAAACCTCTAAGATTAATTTAATACTAAAACGCCCTCACTCGCAGAAAGTTTTTCGTCTTAGCACCAACCATTGCAGAAAGATAAAACACATCCTGCTTTGTGGTTTGAATATTAATATGGGATATAAAGAGCTTTTTTCCTATTTTAATTTGCAATTCATTTGTATCTATACTATTTATTAAAATATTTGTATCATCAGCAAAAAGTACCATCTGGCACTCTTTACAGATTCTTGGAAGTAATGTCTGCAAGTAATTTCAAGTAATTTCTTGGAATCAGTAAAGAGTGCGAGATTGATACTTTTGGCTGATGATACAAATATTTTAATCTATATATATAAAGCTGAAATACCACGGACTCACTCACTCATCACAGTATCTCGGAAACTATACCTCCCAGGAACATGGAATTTGGTACATATATTGCTCATATGTAGTAGAGGTGCACTAAGAAAGGATTTTAAAATGTTTGGCGTTTAAGGGTTGAAACAATCCCTAAAGTCATAAATATTGTTTGTTTTATATCTCAAAAACCATGTGGCCTAAAAACGTCGTAATTGGAACACATATTGCTCATAGGCCTTAGAGGTGCACTAAGAAAGGATTTTAAATATTTCACATTTAAGGGTTGAAACAACCCCTAAAACCCATAAATATTGGTTGTTTTTTATCTCAAAAACCATATGGGATAGGTGGTAGAGACGCGCTAAGAAAGAATTTTAAAATATTTCGCATTTAAGGGTTGAAACAACCCCTAAAACCATAAATATTGTTTGTTTGATATCTCAAAAACCATATGGCCTCAGAAACGAGGAATTTGGTACACATTTTGCTCACAGGCACTAGAGGCGCACTAAGAAAGGATTTAAAAATATATGGCCTTAATGAGTTTAAACAACCCCTAAAACTATACAAATTATTTGTTTACTTTCCTTAAAGCTAAAAAGCTGAAATTTTGTACATTTATTTCTTAAAATCACATATAAAAAGTAAACCAGTTTTCCTTTTGGTCACGTTCTGCTAAGGGGTGAAAATGTAGTAACAACCCCCTAAAACAATTAATATTAATTTGTATACTTTCCTGAAAGCTAGAGAGCTGATATTTTGAACATTAATTTCTTACAAGATGCACATAAAATAAACCAGTTTTACACTTTGTAACGTTCTGCTTAGGGATTGAAAAGCAATAACCCCTAAAACTATAAATATTAATTGAATAACGTTCAACAATGTGAAATTTGGTACACGTATGATCATAGGCACTAGACTCACTAAGAAATAATTTTAAAATATTTGTCCTTTAAGGGTTGAAACAACCCCTAAAAAAATAAATGTTGATTGTTATACTTTCCTTAAAGCTAGAAAGCTGAAATTTTGTACATTTATTTCTTGAAAAACACATTAAAAATTAACCAGTTTTACATTTTGTTACGTGCTACTAAGGGGTGAAAATGCGAAAACAACCCCTAAAAACTATAAATATTAATTATTATTCTTTCCTTAAAGCTAGAGATCTGAAATTTGGCATTCATTAATTTTAAGAAAATATTTAAATGCGAAAAGCTGATCAAATCCATCCCGATCTATGCATGCGCATATTAAAGTCGTATCTGTTCGATCTGCAACATCCAACTAAGACTGTGATTTACAAGTCTGTAGATTTAGCTGTTGAAAAAGAAGACACTCTTCATTCTGAATACTTTATTTATTTTCAGCAAACATACCTCGACGAAGACGATTGACGGGCAGCCAATGAACAAAAAATACCAAATTAATTGAAAATACATGTAATAATTCACTTTTAAAATGAGGGAGAAATATTACAATTATGTAACATAGTGATGCAAAACAATTCCCTGTAGCGAAGCACGGGTATTCAGCTAGTAAATAGAATAGATACGAATGAACTGCAAATTAAATTAGATAAAGCATATCAGGAATTAAATGATTGGTTTTTTTTCAGAACAGACTGACTGTAAATCTTAAAAAAACTTGTATAACCTTTCAGCCCAAGTTTTCAGGTCATCAAATAAATATAAACAATTCTAACTTTGGTCTAAATAAGGTCTCTTCCACTGACTTCCTGGAACTAAAAATTGATGAAAATCTGAACTGGAAAGGTCACATTGAAGTAACTTCAAAGAAACTTAGCAAGGCCTGTTTCATTCTAAGGTCCCTAAGGGGAGTATGTTCCTTCCACTGCATTTTGTCATACGGAATCATATTCTGGGGAAATTCAACAAACAGTAGTGTTCTGTTTAGTTTGCAGAAACGAGCTCTTAGAGTAATTTTTGGGAAAACTGGAAGAGAGTCATGTAGGCGTCTTTTCTAGTTCAGTAAAATATTACCTTTGCCTTGTGTTTTCATAAAATATATTCTTTGTAGCTAGACATCCTGAGTTGTTTAACACGTTCCGTGCTGAGCGCAGTTAAAGCCGCAAAAAATGTCCATCGCCTTGACTGAGCGCGGCTTTAACCGCACATGCGCTATTTACTTTACATTGGAAAATAGGGGATTTACTCATTGCCTATGGCCATTTGTTGTACCTGAGTACTTAGTAGAGACCCTTCTACGAGTACTAGTCGCGTAGCCTAGGAGAATATCGACTACAAAGAAAATTATAGGCGACGTTTTTGAGCCAAGTTTTCAACCATTCTGCCAATATTTTCACAATTTAAAGAAAGTTATTAATGTAATTCAATTATTTTTATGATTTCTATTCATATTAGATATTTCACCATATTAGTGAAAAATAAATAGTTTGTGGTGTTGCAAAGCAGTAACCCATCCAAATACTCGAACGGCAAATTTTGCTTGCTTTGGTGAACAGATGAAAAGCGGTATATTTAACACTTTTAATCGAATAAAATTATTTAAAATACATACCATGATACAAAAAAGCCTTATCAACCAAAAATATAGCTCCTAGCACCGGCTAAAATGTCAACAATTCTTGGAGTTGCAAGGTG
>JAGFPH010009849.1:22083-33487 GCA_018207615.1 Philaenus spumarius | reverse complement strand
CTTAAGGTATTGGGATAGGGCCGATTGTTTACGGAGTTAAGAAAAGACGGTTCACCTCAAGGTGTTGGGAAGGGTCTGATGTTGTCTACGCAGAAACGAAGTAAGGGTTCCTTAAGGTATTGGGATTGGGCCGATTGTTTACGGAGTTAAGGAAAGAGAGTTCACCTCAAGGTGTAGGTAAGGGGTTGATGCTGTTTACACAGAAACAGACTGAGGGTTCTCTTAAGGTATTGGGATAGGGTCGATTGTTTACGTAGTTACGGCAAAGGGTTCACCCCAAGGTGTTGGAATTGGGATGTTGCTGTTTACGCAGAACGGTTACATAATCACAGTATTGTTACGGTAAGAGGGTATACCTCAAGGTATGGGGGCGATGCTGTTGACATAGTTTCGGAGCGATGGTTGAGACGATGCTGATGCGGATTAATACTAGTAATCTTGTATTACCAGTAGTTTTTTAAGGTTATGCCGCACCTCCGCTATATTGCATTGTTTCTCCGTCATAAACTTTAACTCGACTTCTGTTGTTATTTTTATTGTCTGTAGGTTTATTTATCTACCAACTCAAAAACTACCAGTCCTATGTAGGTGAAACCTTTACAATCGGCATACTTTGTTTAAACCGGGTAGAGTTGACTCATACAAACAGAGCAACGGAATTATTTAAAAATCGTACTGTTAACACTACGCAATAAAGGCTGTAATGTGCAAACATCAAAACAAATATTTAAAAAATCGGAACATAAAAACGAAAAAACCAAACTCTTTGATTTTAAATAAAAGAAATTAGCTTCCGACTACTCTACTATATCACAATAACAGTTAAAACACGTGTAAAAGTTTCAACAAAATTTAAAGAGTAGCTGAAGTTCAACAACAAACACACGAACTTTGTCCGTTTATTATACAGTGTAGATACATGATATCTCAACCCCAGTGACGTCATACCCTCTGTTAACCTAGGTCCCGGTGATTCACGCCTTTGTTAAACACAACAATGAACTTTAACCGGCCGTTAAGTCAGATCCTATCGCTCGGCCAGATCCTTGTCTAACTATCCATGTAAAATATGTATTGTTTATTTTGATAAATGATGTGACGATCGCTTTACTAGCGCCCACTCTCGGCGAGTCAGTGAACCTCCCTCATCGCGCCTTCCGTACTAGCACGTTCCTCGACGGTTGGTTTTGTTTGGTATTCGCACTACTGAATATCACAGGTTGGGAGAAAATGTCACAATTTTAAATCAACTGTTTATTTCATTTTGTCTAAAACATAGAGGCCATATAGCTAGGAAGTAATAGTGAAACATATACATTCAATTGTTTTTCGATTAGAATGGTAAACATTTTTTTTAACCAAGTACACTTTATATTTTTAAATATAATCAAACTCTAAATACTCGAAAATAGATTCATCCTGTTGGTACAGGTTGTTAGGCAAGTTTCTTTTAGACAAATACTATTTCACGCCATATAATTTTAGTTATTATTTATAACGGGTATTTTTTAATAAACAGGTTTGGATAATTTCTACCTTCATTTTTGAAGTGATAACTACTATTGGCCTGTTGGGCACTTTCGCTTGACTATGTTTCTGAAATATCGCGTCACGTAACTTTTTGCGTAGACACAAGTCAGAGCGTGGAGAGGGAATAGGTTATAACGTAATATATAATAATACGTTATTACAATTATAATAATTATAATGTTATTACATTATAATATTATATTATAATAAGTATGCGAAAAATAGTGACCATTATAATGTAAGCATTATTTCTTTAGATTCTAATGATTTTGAGTGAGTTATTAGTGTATGCAATCTACATAGAAATCTAAGAATAATTCAAATGTAAGGGATAATTATAATAATAACTATTATATAATAAAATAAAATAATAATTAAATAATAGAGGGAATATGCGATACATCTATACTTATAACAGCAAAATACCACTCATTGATTGACCAAGCACAGTTTTTCAAAAACGATAGGGCTTTCGACCATGAAACTTGGCACAAATATTCTTTAAAGGCTGTAGATGCGTACTAAGAAAGGGGTTTAAACATTCTTAGCCTAAGGGTGGTTACCACCCCTAAAGCTATATTTTCAGAAAAACTCAGATATTTCCTATTTATTGGTAAATTTTGAAGAAACTTTGCATATAGCTATAATAGTTTATTGTGCCCTATTACCATACACTTGAAAAAAGGGTAGTTTCTACCCCTAAGGCTTAAAAGGGGTAGAAACGATGACTTTCATTGGTACGGCTTAAGAGAGCCACAGTTACTACTGCCGTTCACCCGCACTTGCTATTTTTGAAGTGATAACTTCTTTTGGCCGTTGGACACTTTCGTTTGACTACGGTTCGGAAATCTCGCGTCACGAACTTTTTGCGTAGACACAAGTCAGAGCGAGGAGAGGGAATAGGTTATACGTAGTATATAATAATACGTTATTATAATAAGTATGCGAAAAATAGAGATCATTATAAATAATGTAAGCAGTATTTATTTAGTGACTAATGATTTTGAGTGAGGTATTAATGTATGCACTCTACATAGAATTATAAGAATTCAATATGTAAGGGATAATTATAATAATTATAAGGGATTATAATAATAAGGGATAATACATTAGAATTATTCTTAGAATTCTATGTAGAGTGCATACACTAATACCTCACTCAAAATCATTAGTCACTAAAAAATACTGCTTACATTATAATGGTCACTATTTTTCGCACATTTAATATAATTATAATATTATTATAATAAAATAATATTACAACTATAATAATATTACAATTATTATATTATAATTATGCAATTTCAAAATATGATATAATATTTTTTGATAATATATTGACTTGTGTAATTGGTTGACCCTTATTCTCCTCTAATGTTAATACTGATTAAAATATAAATCTGTCATAGAAGTTATCACTTCCAACGTGTGGTCTTAAGCACACCCAATGTTTTGAAGTGTAAACTGCTATAGGCGAACCTCGTCTAAAAATTGCGGGCCGTGGATCGGGTTTTACCATCACGCTTTTTCCACTTTAAAATGAGGTATCACTTGATGGGGGTTTGTAGTTGAGATTTTTGAATTACCCTTTCAACACCCTATTTTGGGGTAAGGGGAGAAACAGTCGGTTTCACCAAAATTGATCTCCCTTTGTCGTATAACGATACAACGAAGCTCATTTATTTATTTATACCAAAGTTAAGGGGGAGGGAGGGACTTTATGGACACCCGGTACATATCTTTTGGTTGTAATAAAAATTAAAGTCAAAAATTGTATTAAAAATTGCTAACGATATACAGTTCAAACGATGCCAAAGGATCCACAAGATTTCCCGGTACGCTTACAAAAAAAAAACCCGAAAATCTTTAAAAACGATATAGGTCGAGTTGAATATCAGACCAAAAACAGGTGAAGATTTTTGTATTCAAATTTTGGCCCTATTTCCGACAGTTTCAAAATGGCGCCAAATATAGATTTTACTTTCTCCACCCTATACGTAGTAGGCCTATATGGAGAAAGTATTGTTTTCGACCATAATTTCGAATTTTAATTTTTAGTGGAATTATCTGTTTTGGTGCTCCCTGAACCCCCAAAAAATGTTTAGTGAAATTATCTGTGTTGGTGCTCCCTGAACCCAAAAATATTTTTAGTGGAATTATTTGTTTTGGTACTCCCTGAACCCAAAAAAGTGATTTTTTGGTGATGTCTGTCCGTGTGGTGTGTGTGTCTGTAAGAATGTGTACAGAACTGGAGACCATACCAACGGTCCGATTTTGATGAAATTTTTTGATTTTTAAGGGGTTTTACCCCCAAAAATGGCCAAAAAACGAGAAAATCAAATTTTCTCAAAAACGGCTCTAACGATTTTGATAAAATTTGGCTTATTTGTAGCCCTTAATGTACCCTACTATATGCAAAAAAACAGCATCTTTCTAAAAACTCTCAATTAGGTAATAATAATAACTGATTTTTGGGGGTTTTTGGCCAAAAAGGGGGTTGTTTTTCAAAATTTTTCAAAACCTTTTTTCGTGCACCTATACAGGAATAATTGCCATGTTTGGTGCAAATTTGTTCGAAATCGATCGAATAGTTTAAATAATAATAATAATATAATATGGATGTGTGTTACATGCATCTAATATTTTCCATGGTAACATTTGTCTACTTTTGCAATTCTAAATAACGACCTCCTGTGCTACTCTTGGGAAGGTATAAAGTTTCAACTGGGAGAAAGTATGTGGCAGTTATCTGGTACCGTTTATTAAGTTTGATCTTGAAAAATAAAAAGTGCAATCAGTAACAATACTTATTTGTAAATACCGACATTGACTTGCGGGATGTACAATAAAAATTGAACATAGAAACTTACAACTAATACGCTTATTACTCCAACGAGTTTCAACGACAATGTATCCATCTTCAGTGATGTACGATTAACATTAATCAAATTATAAGTAAGCATAACAGTAAGATAAAAATCTTATTGTCAGATATCCGTAATGTAAACATAAAATGTCGGGGACGTTTTGCCAACATATTTTCCTAGCGTTATTATAATACATCTTATACTATTTAGCCAATAGAGTAAGCAATAAAGGCAATTTACACATTATATAATAATTTGTTTCCTTTTACTTTCTCACTATACTATAGTATAGAGAAAGTATAGTGATCGCAAAAAAAATCGATGTTGAGATTTTTGTGGAAATATCCGTTTTGGGACCCCCTGAGTCCAAAAAAGTGGTTTTTACAAAATGTCTGTCTGTATGTCTGTATGTATGTCTGTATGTCTGTATGTATATATGTCTGTATGTATACAAAGCTAGAGAGAAAACTATTCGATCGATTTCAACCAAATTTGCACCAGACATGTCCAGTAGGCCTGTATAGATGCACGAAAAAAGGTTTTGAAATTTTTTGAAAAACAACTCCCTTTTTGGCCAAAAACCCCCCAAAAAATCAGTTATTATTTTTTTATAAAAAAACGGCTCAAACGATTTTGATAAAATTTGGCTTATTTGTAGCCTTTAATGTGCCCTACCATATACAAAAACCCGCATCTTTCTAAAAATTCTCGTTTAGCTAATAATAATAATAACTGATTTTTGGGGGTTTTTTTGGCCATAAAGAGGGTTGTTTTAAAAAAAATTCAAAACCGTTTTACGTGCATCTATAAAGACCTAATTGACGTGTTTGGTGCAAATTTTTTCGAAATCGATCGAATAGTTTTCTCTCTAGATAATAATAATAATATTTATTAGTTAATCTCCAACTTTAATAAAAAAAACTCTCCTACCCCACCCTACAAGTCACAGTGAATCTGTTTAGTAATTTAAATGTGTTTGTGAGAAAGTATGTGCCAGTTCCTGGTATCGTTTATTTGATAAATAGCGATGAATCAAGTTTCACCTCAATCACGTTCCTGGTTTTCGTGATACACAGCCCGAGCATGGACACGTGTTGCAGCGTCCTCAGCATACGTTTAACTGTCTCCCTTCCCAGAAGCCGTGTTCCGATGTTTTATTAAACTTTTACAACCCGGGTCCGGCTAAAGAAGTTGTTGGATCGTTTAATAGCGCTTTGATGATGTTATAAACGTGTATTTCCCCCAAACTAAAGACCCCCAACTAGAAATTAGGACGCTTTTATTGTCCAACTATAAATTATCTTTAACCAGTACGTCCTTGTTGTGTTAGGTTGGGAAACACGTTAGGAAACTCTTTGATACGGGAGGTGCAGAATTGAAGAAGTATAGAAATACAAAATATATAAAATACGCTGACGTGAGTTGACCGAATTTCCAAAATTAAGTTTTGGTTCCAACTATTTGGGAAATAGGTCTACTCACGACGGTGCTGAATAGCAGCAAAATGGTTCGCACACCATTCCGCATATTGGGAGTATCTTCAATACACAATGCATTGCGTGCTTCACACGCCATCCCCGTATTTCTTTCTTTTAAAAAGTACTAAATAGTAGCTTCCTTTATAAAGTACTAAAAAAGTAGCTTTCTTTTAAAAAGTACTAAATAGTAGCTTACTTTATAAAGTACTAAAAAAGTAGCTTTCTTTTAAAAAGTACTAAATAGTAGCTTCCTTTATAAAGTACTAAAAAGTAGCTTTCTTTTAAAAAGTACTAAATAGTAGCTTACTTTATAAAGTACTACAAAAGTAGCTTTCTTTTAAAAAGTACTAAAAAATTAGCTTACTTTAAAAAAGTAGCTTATTTAAAACACGTACTAAAAATAGCTTACTTTTAAGAAGAACTAAAAAAGTAGCCTACTTTTAAAATGTACAAAAAAAACAGCCTACTCTTAAAAAGTACTAAAAAATGAGCTTACTTTAAAAAAAGTAGCTTATTTAAAAAACGTACTAAATTAGCTTACTTTTAACAAGAACTAAAAAAGTAGCTTACCTTTAAAAAGTAGTTTACTTTAAAAAAGTATTAAAAAGTAGCTTATTTAAAAAACGTACTAATAATAGCTTACTTTTAACAAGAACTAAAAAAGTAGCTTACTTTTAAAATGTACTAAAAGAGCAGCCTACCCTTAAAAAGTACTAAAAAATTAGCTTGTTTTTAACAAGAACTAAAAAATTAGCTTACTTGTTAAAAGTAAGCTATTATTAGTACGTTTTTTAAATATTCTATTTTTTTAAAGTAAACTAATTTTTTAAATAAGCTACTTTTTTAAAGTAAGCTAATTTTTTAGTACTTTTTAAAGGTAAGCTACTTTTTTAGTTCTTTAAATAAGCTATTTTTTTTAAAGTAAGTTAATTTTTTAGTACTTTTTAAGAGTAGGCTGTTTTTTTAGTACGTTTTAAAAGTAGGCTACTGTTTTAGTTCTTCTTAGAAGTAAGCTATTTTTAGTATGTGTTTTAAATAAGCTACTTTTTTAAAGTAAGCTAATTTTTTAGTACTTTTTAAAAGTAAGCTACTTTTTTAGTACTTTATAAAGTAAACTACTATTTAATACTTTTTAAAAGAAAGCTACTTTTTTAGTACTTTATAAAGTAAGCTACTTTTTTAGTACCTTATAAAGTAAGCTACTTTTTTAGTACTTTATAAAGTAAGCTACTATTTTAGTTACGCTATTATTTCATTTAGTTACGTTACGTTATTTTTTAGTTCGTTTTTCAAATAATCTACTTTTTAGTACTTTTTAAAGTAAGCTATTTTTTTAAATACTTTTAGACTTTTAACATACTGCTGGAGATGTCTATGAAAAAAAAGAAACGGTTTTAACAGCTTGTGTCACAGCAAGCTGGAGCGGAAAAACTCCTCGGTTTTTGCATTATAGGGGGCTCGACCATAAGAAACAATTTTCCCTTAAGATTTTCTTTTTAGGAACTCTGCACCCTTGGTCCGTAGCTTCTGTTGATTCTCGGAATCACTAAATGTATTTATGTTAACTAGATATGTAGAAATATAACCTATAAGCAAACTATACACACATTGTACATTACAAGGTAGTTTTTGTCGTGCTATTCAGCACAAAATAGTGCACACTCTGAATGTATATTTTTGATAAATCGTTAAAAAAAGTTTCCTGAAACTGCTTAGGAAGTTTCTCTTTCTTTTAACCAGGACGATGTCGGACACGACCGCTTGAATATAGATAGGTTCTCCGTTAAAGTCGTAACACATTGAACCATCAACTATGACAGACTTTATTCCAAGCCACGCGCATGCGTTGTAGCATAGAAGCAAAGGATGTAAAATGTGTGAATGGTAATAAATTGAACGAACTCAATGCGATATAAGTGTATAAAGTATGGTTGTGGCAGTTAACAGGTCCTGGGTCGTAAAAAAATCAAAGTTCCGGGCCAGCTTCCCGATGGGGAATCTCTTTTGGTCACCCTTTTTATGACGCAACCATCTTTCGAACCGAGACTCGATAAATAATATCGCGGATTCGCCGTATTTAAAACGCTGTCCATAAATTGTCTCATTTTGAATTAAAATCCAATGCTCGGAGTCGTTGCAAAAGGTTGGGCCGCACAAGATGCGGTGCTTTTAGGGACATTTTAAGGCTCGGTGGGCAAATTCAAAACGGCGAAGTTGGCAACCAATTTCAATGATAAAATAACCTAACCGTGCCTTCACTTTTAAGCATATTTCTGTGTTGTTTTCGTCAAAAAAACGAAAGCTGGATTTTTTTCTTAAAGTAAAATAGATTGAGTGTAGATTGCTATGGTTTTTTGCAATATCTCTTTTTGGAACTGAGTAAAAAATTATTTAAGTTTACTATTTTCTACTATTTATATCATACGTTTATGAAAAGATAAAAATTAATAAAGTTTACTATTCTCTACTATTTATATCATACGTTTATAAAAAGATAAAAATTAATAAAGTTTACTATTTTCTACTATTTATATCATACGTTTATGAAAAAATAAAAATTAATAAAGTTTACTATTTTCTACTATTTATATAATACGTTTATGAAAAGATAAAAATTAATAAAGTTTACTATTTTCTACTATTTATATCATACGTTTATGAAAAGATAAAAATTAATAAAGTTTACTATTTTCTACTATTTATATCTTACGTTTATGAAAAGATAAAAATTAATAAAGTTTACTATTCTCTACTATTTATATCATACGTTTATGAAAAGATAAAAGTTAATAAAGTTTACTATTTTATACTATTTATATCATACGTTTATGAAAAGATAAAAATTAATAAAGTTTACTATTTTCTACTATTTATATCATACGTTTATGAAAAGATAAAAATTAATAAATTTTACTATTTTCTACTATTTATATCATATGTTTATGAAAAGAATAAAATTAATAAAGTTTACTATTTTCTACTATTTATATCATACGTTTATGAAAAGAATAAAATTAATAAAGTTTACTATTTTCTACTATTTATATCATACGTTTATGAAAAGAATAAAACTTTTTTGAAAAGGTATTCAGCAATCAACATGCATATGATAGTACTTCAAAATGAAACCAAATTTTTAAATTTATTCCACGAATTATAGGGGGAAAAATACTTATTCTGTAGACTTATGGGATTTAATATGGCGGACAGGGTATCCCCTTAAGGGGATTTGTTGGGTAAAGTACACGGCAATACAAATTGCGTTGTGGGTGAAATGTGAAAATCGGAATATCGTCCAAATAAAGTATCATCCATTATACTTCTTCTGGATAATGGAAAGTAAATACAACTATTACTAAATTATTCTCCGATGTTTTCTGAATACATTTATATATAATAAGTCAAATATAAATCCAAATTTGTATTTATTATGAATTTTTCAAAATATGTTTGCGGGATGCCCTAAAAATGCTTAGCACTTTAATAAGATCTCCTCAGCACTTGGAGAGTTAATTGCTTGCATTCCTTTTTATTTTTTTTAAATATATTTCTACTCGATTTAGTTTATGTTTCAGTTGTTAGTTATTAAGTTTCACATTTTTATTTTTGTGTTTCTTAGATTGCTTTCCAACTAGAATTTAAAAATTGTATGTTTCTTCAAAAAAAGGAAAAATTTAAGATGAAAATTCAAGTTGTAATTATTTACTCTATCAGTGTACAAAATTCATAATTAATATTTCGCCACTTTGCGATATTCATTAGCGAATTTTTATAGGAATAATGAGCTATTGCAGTGGCCCTTAAGGTAAGACCCAAGGTCGGGAGTAGCAAATGAGCACCGATCATGGTCCCCAGAACACGTTTAGGAGTGTCATTAAAAATCATATATATGTATAAGTCCGATTTGGTCCAAATTTGGTACACATGTCGGTTGTCTATGTCGCTCGGACGAGTTCGTTAGCCAAAAAATCCAACAACACGTTTTTCGACCGTAAGTAACTATTTTTTGAGATTTTTCCTACGAGAATGAATTTGTTTTAGAGTTGTTTCTAGAAATATAAATGTAGGATGTTATTATGCTTGTTTTGTTTTTTTACGCGACCTTATAGCTCCCAGAATCGATAGCTTATATCTTTTTCGTTCCCCCAGAATCGATCAAAACGTAAAATATCATAAAAGTACCCTGTTCTAAGGTGGATTTTACTGTGGGGTTGGCGTGCGACGGACGCAATGCATTGTGCATTGAAGATACTCCCAATACGGGGGTTGGCGTGCGAAGCACGCAATGCTTTGTTTGTTGAAAATACTCCCAATACGGGGGTTGGCGTGCGAAGCATTTTGCAGCTATTCAGCACCGTCGTGAATAGACCTATTTCTCAAATTGTTGGTTGAAACCCTACAACATAAGCCTATAAACTTAATTTTGGAAATTTGCTCAACTCACGTCAGCGGTTCAGCTGCGTGGTCGAATTATTTTTAAATGTAGCGAAACGAGCGTGCCCCTCTTTAAAGAAAAGATAAAGATGAATGTAAATCTTGGAAACTGTAGGAAAAAACCAACACTAATATGTTTTTATTTCTAGAAACAATATTTCTGTTAAATGTTTCGAGTTGGAAAAAAAGTTATTCCATTTTAAAAAAATGCAGTAATTGTCAGTGGCAAAAGCAAACGTGTTCACGTCCTGCACTCACGCGAGCTCCGATACGGCGGAGGTGCAAAAAAGCCTCGATCTGATCGACGTTTAAATTAATTAACCCGCGCAAAGTAGTTGGCTAGAATAAAGTGTTGCTAAATGTTTCTCGTCGATCTCGGCCGTGGAGGACTGGTGAGGCAGGGGCAGCTAACGCGGCAATGACCTCATCATGTTCCTACCTCGGGGCTAAGGGCAAAATAGAGTACCACAACACGGCTACAAGATTTATTTACTGTGTGAAATATTTGTACACGTGAAGTACGTCCACTAATTTGGGTGCCTCGTTTTGTAAACGGCAGTCTCGGGATTTTAGCGAAACTTGTTTCATACTATTGTAGAACTCCAGTTGTCCGAATCAATTGGGACCGGACCTCATTCGGATAGTTGGATTTACCCCGAAAAAAGGGTCTATTTTAACCTTTTCGGGATTGGCTTCGCGTTTACGCGACTGGAGTAAACTATCCGAACATACTACGGTCGCGTATACACGTTTTATAACTTTAACGTTTGAGTACTATCATCGCGTTAACACGTTCACTGCTAAGGACGCACATATGAGCTTGACATTGAACAGTATAAGAAGCGGCCGACGCACAGAGCATTGCACGCCAACCCCAGTATTGGTAGTATTTTCAATAATACATAATGCATTGCGTGCTTCGCACGCCAACCCCCGTATTGGTAGTATTTTCAATAATACATAATGCATTGCGTGCTTCGCACGCCAACCCCCGAATTGGAAGTATTTTCAATACACAATACATTGCGTGCTTCGCACGCCAACCCCAGTATTGGAGTATTTTCAATACACAGAGCATTGCGTGCTTCGCCCGCT
>JAGFPH010009849.1:11900-22073 GCA_018207615.1 Philaenus spumarius | reverse complement strand
GTATTGGAGTATTTTCAATACACAGAGCATTGCGTGCTTCGCCCGCTAACCCCCGAATTAGAAGTATTTTCAATACACAATACATTGCGTGCTTCGCACTACAACCCCCGTATTGCGGGTATTTTCAATACGCAATACATTGCGTGCTTCGCACGCCAACATCCGTATTGTGAGTATTTTCAATACAAGGCAATGGGTGTTTCGCACGTTAACCCCGTATTTTGAGTATTTTCAATACACAATGCATTGCGTGTTTCGCACGCCAACCCCCGTATTTTGAAAATTTTCAATACGCAGAGCGTTGCCAATTTTAAGCCTATGTGCAACAGCTCGCGTAGACCGAATCATTATTTTGCAAATCGCAATACGTTTTCTGAAATTCTGAAAGCGATTCAGATAGTAGGAGTTCGGATAATTGGAGTTTTACTGTATTGTTGATAATCCGACCACGCAGCTGATTCGTTGATGTGAATTGAGCAAATTTCCAAAATTAAGTTTACATGTTTTAGGGTTTCAACCAACAATTTGGGAAATTGGTCTACTCACGACGGCGGTCAACAGCTGCATCTGTGTGCGAACTATATTAGTAGAATTTGTTTGTCTGCACCTAAGCCTCCAGTTTCTACTCACGCGCTCCTTCGTTTCACACGCAGCGGAAAAACTTGCGGCCTTGGGTCAAACTTTTTACTATTAGGAGTCGACAAACATGCACAGTTGTCAACCCAAAGTCGAGTACCTGGGAATTCTAGAGGGCTTAGCTTTACTGTTTTTATCCTAATTACTATGTTTTATAACTTGTATTGAGTGATCTACTGGATTACACCCTTGTAAAAAATAACAGATGTATCATCTTCAACATTTCAATGATATTTAAGGGGACTTGCCACGCCTATGTTACTCCATGTTAACTATATGCACATTTTCTCAAGAACCATAAGACTTAGGGCAATACATTTTTTAACATTTTCTAAATCATAGTGTATCCTAGCGCGCTACATGACATTTTTGTAAAATTTTATTTCTAAGTATTTTTTTATCTTTTCAAAAATAATTTGTAATTTATCGGTTAAAATTTTCATAAAATATTTTTTTTTAGCAAAAAGGAATTTTTTGAAAATCTCAAGCAGCGCACTAGAAGACCATGTTGTAAGAAAGCACAACAAACTTGGCATCAATATCTTTATTAGATGCTGAGAAAAGTTACATCAAAGCCCAAAAAAATAAATTTTCGGTAAACGGAGAAAAACTGAAAATATCCATGATTTCATGATTGTCCTTACAGTTTATACTATTATGACAGTAGATTATTGATTTATAAACAATAACAGTAAATTTATTAGCACGATATGAGCACTTGACTGCAACTGGCATAGTTTTAGGCCTATGCACATAGGCCTACAAACGTGCAAAGTCTAAAACTTGTTTGCTATTTATAACATGGTTAGTGTCCAAAGAGTTGTAGTCCTATTTGTTTTTGCAGCTAAGCAACACATTTTCATCAAACATGAAGATAAAAAACGGAATTAGGTTGCGTCCTTAAACAAACAAAATAAATATTGATATAGAAGAAAGCGGTAGCACATCAAAGTCGTACAAGTTGGCTCAGTAATGACCTGGGCTAGCAACAACAAACAACAGCTGATATCAAGATGTCAAACTATTTTTTTTCACAGGCACTAAACAGAAACACAGCGTAGCCAATTTGAGAAAAATTTACTTCATAAAATGTATATGTATGATAATAAATTAACTGCTTTCGAGCGTTTAGCCATTCAAAACCAACATTTTTCATGAAAACCAGAGTGTATGGGTAAAAACAATAATTTGTTTCACCAATTGAACTAAAAAAAATAAATAAAAAATATTACGTTATTCAGCTCATTCTAAAAAATAATAATCAATCATAAAAAAAATTTGAAAAATTTTTTTTTCCCGTGGTAAGTCCCCTTAAATGGGGAAAACTTTTAACTTTGATTGGCCATTGTGTTGGATAGAGTCAACATACAGACTTGCGCTTTGCGCCAATCTTCCAAACACCTTTAAAATGAGGTGTCACTCAATACGGGTTCTCATTTAAAATTTTCGACTTACCCCCAAAATACCCCATTTTTGGGGGAGGGGTTTAAATTTACGATACACCAAAAAACTCCATTTTTGTTCATGTTAACAATCCCCAAAGCATATCTGTCTATTTCCGTTAATACAACAAAATAATAGGGGGGGGGGGGGACTTTTAAGACAAATGGTATTAATTTTATAACCTCAAAGTAAATCTTATAACGTATTTTAGCCTACATATTTAAAAAAATCAACTTTACAAGACATTAAATTATTGATTGAAGTTGCAAACATAACCCCAAAGTATAATACACGGTTTTGTTTAAGAATTACAGATGATGGGTAAAATCAGCTGTTATATTATACTGTTACTCACGTACGTACACTCGCTTCTATAGGACTTGATGTTTTTAATTTGCAATGATTATGGTGTGACTTGAAAATAATAATTTCAGGCATCTTTTAAAAAATAGCAATTATATTTTTAACTCCTGACCATAAGTGGCTAGAGCTTTTTCAAAAACCAAAATTTCAAGTACAATCCACACGAAAACGGTTAGGATTATATAAAAAAAAACGCGAAGAATAAAAGTCTTAACTCTATATACAGGGTGTTTGAAAAGTCTGGGAACAGCTTAATATCTCAAAAAGTACGAGTCTTATGAGATAGAAATAAAAGCAGTTATTCACAACCATAAAAAATTCACTTTTTGGTGAGTATGAAATTTTTGTCCGCCATCTTGGAATTAACTTAATTTTTTTTAATAGGGAAGGTGGTCATGTGATACATCATTTCAATGTAGAATTTCAAGAGAAAACCAACGGTGACATTTACACATCCATATCTTTAACCGATTAAAAATGGCGGCCAAAAACAACGAAATCGTGTTTTCCGATTTTGCCCCTTTTTGCTGTAGCTTACTTTATTATTAAAATATTAATTCTTCTTTTTTTTATTCAGAATTAAATATGCTTTCAAACGATATACCACACAACTGTATTTAATTCAACCACTCGAAATCAATTTTGAAAAAAATCAAAATGGCTGTAACTAAAATTGTTTAAATACTCCCAAATATCGTTGTTCCCAGACTTTTCAAACACTGTGTATATTACACGCCAAATGTGGCAACACTGTAAAAGATTAACCAATGTAATAAAAAGCCGTACCGTAACAAAATCGACAAAAAGATTTATCATTGTAATACGCTTGTAAGGATGAGGTAGCACGATGTCTATAATCTGACCTTGAACCAGCACCGTTTAGCAGTCGCCTGATGATGTCTAATCGAATGCAAATATCTAATTGACTAAACCCTTGTTGCTAAGATGGATTAAACAAGTAACAAGAGTTTCTGACTTGATCAAAATGTCCTCCTACACAATGTCACCCACGTCCTCACTAAACCGCTCTGGTGGTCTTCTGCTCAACTAACACTCTAGGGCTACGGCTACGGTTACACTTGTACTCGTTCCTGTTGTTGGTGACCGTTTTACACAGGTCGGGAATTTTATTCTCAGTATAGAACGATAGATTTAAAAACAGCTTTTCATTCACCTCATTCCGGGCGTCTGAATAATCTGTGAAATTTTTCAGAGGTATTACGTACCGATGATAGTACATGGGCGGATCCAGCCGGTTTTCAAGGAGGGGGCTGCCTCCTATTCGGGGGGGAGGGGATAGAACAATTTTTTGGAATACAGTGCTTGAAAACGTCTTTTTAGACTATTTCACGATCACCCATTTTGAATAGGAATTAAGGTAGGATTTTATGCTTTACCCAAAAGTAAAGTTTTATTATAACAAATTGTAGAGAATAGACCATAGAATTGAACTGTATACTTGAAAATTTTAAATAGATTTATTCTAAAAACTTATTTTGCTAAATTACAATTAAACAAAATTCTCACAAACGTATAGTATATATTTCCAGCCAGACAGGAAAAGGTAACGGCTAGCGCGCCTAGGGCGTTGAAAATGTACATATTTCACGGAAATACCCGAATAGTTCGGAACACTAAACCAGGTTTTCCTTTATATTAAACGAAAATATACAACTTGCACTTCAAATCGATATAAAAATTATTATACGAATACTGCATATAGATTTGTAATAGATACCATCGATTGCAAAATGTGCTTTCTTATTTTTTGAAAACCGTCCTATGGCAAGGTTTTACAGACAAATTCATATCTAAGAAACTATAAGAGTGACAAATGATTAGAAGATCGTAGTAGAAAGTTAAAATCTTGATAAATCCAGTGGTGTCCTTATCTTCTTCTCAAAACAAGTCTGTCTAACGATTATTTGCCTTTAAAAAGTGACGAGTTTGAGTCATTTCCTTGTGCTTTCTAGCGCGGCATCTATATTGATTTAGACAACTACAATTTTACAACGACGATTACATATGTAAATATGATTTTTAGAAGAAATTTGTAAACAGAAAAATTGAAGTTTAAAACACTTTCTTTCCAATGGTTTTTGTTTTATTGAGATTGGATAATATTTAGTGGGTGAAATATTCGATACAAGTTTTGTTGCCTGAGACTACTCAATTGAGCAGTCTGCCACTTAGACGACTAAACACAAATATAATAACACAAAGGGGGGGGGGCTTGCAGCCCCCACAGCTCCCTGCTGGATCCGCCAATGTGACAGTATAAATATTGCATCAACAGTTAGTACAATTTAGACTCGTGTGATAAGGGTTCCGTACCTTCAGTTTTCACCCACTTTCAGACGTTTGCATAATATGAAATTTAGCAGACATATTAAATACCGATGACAATACAATATTACACCAAACGCAGGGGTGCAGAAAATATTTTAGCACACGAAATTTCCACAGAACACTCTATTTTTTACTAAAAACTTCCCTAAAATTGATCACTATTTGCTATAGATACGCCGTACAGTACACAGTTTGTTGTCTATCTATTTCAACATATTTATTGACATTATGTTTTAAAAATTTATTATTATTATATTCATTATAAATTCCAATACAAATCTTCAAAAAAATAATAATAGCATTATTTTTACTTTATTATCTACGGTGAAATTAAATATATACGGTGAAATATCGTCAGATGGTCCCAAAAGGTTTAAAACAAAACAAAAAATACAACTTGATTATTGCTATTTTATTATGTTTAAAAGTAGGCCTAATACGTAAGTGGTAAATACAAAGTAAAATGATATGTTTAATTAGTCCCAATTCAATTACCGAATTACCTACCACAGTCACTACTGAAAATATTACGAAACACTATAAATATAATACTTAATAACCTTCCGATGGTTCAAGAAACAAACGAGTCATCACATTGTACGCATTTTACTGATAAAGACTGATTTCGAATTTCGGTAAAAAAAATAAAAAACATCAGTAATACCTTTGCATCAAGTATCGTTGTATAGTTTGGTTTAATATGATTTAATTCTTATCGCTTGAATAATATCATTTGTATGCAACTAATCAAAATTTGCACACTGGTATCATATTAAATTTATTTAAGGGTCTGCTCCAGTAAACGAGAAAGCAACCGGAAACGAAAGCGCTTCTCACTATATACCTATCTAAAAAGTGCAATTTATTGCAGCTGAACGCTTTGACATTGCATCATTTCAAACCATTTTATAAATCTATCTTTTGTAATTGAGTGTTGAAAAAAAAACTGAATATTCTTTATAAAATTTCGATCCGGTTTGCAAATTATTTTTCATTATTAACTTTTTATTGTGTTAGGAAAATAATTATAACTTTGTACATACAAAATGTCAATTACATAACAAATCAAAAGCATTTAAAAAAATGCAAATTGCGAGACGGATGCGTATTGTGACTGTGCTTAAAATGAGAACTTGCCAACAATTTTATGACAAAAAGTAAACGAAATAAATGGTTTGAAATTTAACATTGCTCTTTTGGGATAAAAATCCAAGATGGCCCCCACTACAGCAGACCCTTAATACTTAACGAAAGTATTTGAACGCCAGTCCAGAATCAGGAAACTCAGGAAACTGTCATTCATCAACCGGCATTTCGGAACAAAAATATAGTATCGGCGGCTCGACCGTACGATAATTTGTGCGGTGAAAATTAAATGGGAACGCTGTCCGACTAGCAGAAGACAGCAAACACACTTTGTGTGTGTGTTGGTGTGTATGTATATGTATCGTACAAACCGATTAGGCCGACCTTTGTTCCCATTCATTTCTAATCTGTTTTCCCCCAAAATAATTATATTTTCCTAATTTTTTGAGGATTTTTCCCCAGTTCGGTCCCAATTTCCCCCGAACCTCGTTCAGGCTATCGGGCATAATCTGCAGGCCTGATCAACAGCAGGTGCGGTTTTGACTCGCGTGCCAAGGGTTCCGTACCGTCCATTTTCACCTACTTTCCAACGTCTGAATGATATGACATTTTGCAGACGTAATAAGTACCGATGGCGATACAATATTACATCAACAGTGAGTGCGGTTCACATTTCATACTCTTCAGTTTCCTTTAGAAATTTGTGATTTGTTAACACACACAAATGATGGCAAATATCCGAATCATTAATGATAATCAATTGTTATATATATAAATGTAACTTACATATTGTATTACTTACTGTAAATCCAAACATAAGAAAACCAATCATCTTACCTGAAACACATAACATAATATATTATATTAAAACAGTTTTTCAAGTTAGTGACAACACAATATACTTTTTATTTAATATTACCTAATCATAAAATAATTCGACCACGCAGCTGAGCCGCTGACGTGAGTTGAGCAAATTTTCAAAATTAATTTTATAGACGTACGTTTTAGGGTTTCAACCAAAGATTTGGGTAATAGGTCTATTTTCACGACGCTGCTGGTTAGCTGCAAAATGCTTCGCACGGCATTCCGCTTATTGGGAGTATCTTCAATACACAAAGCATTGAGTGCGCATTCCGCATATTGGCAGTATTGTCAATACACAATGCATTGCGTGCTTCGCACGCCAACCCCACTGTAGAATCCACCACATGGCTTTGAACGGGGTAATTTTATGGTGATTACGTTTTGATCGATTTTGGGGAACCAAGCTAGCTATAAGGTCGCGTAAACAACAAAATGTGCAGAATATCATCTTAAATTTATATGTTTAGAAAAAACTCTAAAAAACATTTATTCTCGTAGGAAAATCTGAATCAAAAATCAAAAAACGTGCTTCCGGTTGTTGGTTTTTTTTTTTTTGGTTAACGAACGCGTCCGAGCGACATAGACAACCAACATGTGTACCAAATTTGAACCAAATCGGACTTAAAATGCGGCCGCTAGAGTAAGACTACAATATATATATATATATATATGATTTTAATGACACCCCAAAACGTGTTCTGGGGACCATGATCGATGCTCATTTGCAAATCCCGATCTTGGGTCTTACCATAAGGGCCACTGCAATAGTTAATTTTTCCTATGAAAATTCGCTTATAAACAATTGAACTAATTACTAGTAGACAATTTAATTATTTGTACGTATTTGATAACTTACCAACTAAAACAATAAATGTATTTTATAGCGTTTTCAGTCTCTAGCAATTGCTTATAAAATCTGTCTGCTGCGGAAATCGTCATTTTTGACTCGATTTAAGGGTCGGCTCCCTACATTCAAAACGGCGAAGTTGGGTACCAATTCCAATGTTAAATAACCAAAACATACCTTCACTATTAGGCATGTTTTTGTGTAATTTTTGTCAAAAAACGAAAGCTGTATTTTTTTTCTTAAAGTAAAATAAATTGTGCGTGTTGATTGCTAACGTTTTTTTGCAATATCTCTTTTTGAAACTGAGTAAAAGTTTAATAATTCGACCACGCAGCTGGACCGCTGACGTGAGTTGAGCAAATTTCCAAACTAAAGTCTATATGCCTATGTTTTAGGGTTTCAACCAACAATTTTGGAAGTAGTCTACTCACGAAGGCGTTGAACATCTGTCTGTGTGTACGCAATTTATTGGTAGAATTTGTTTGCGCCTTGTGAGTTTGCACCACTTGGCTTCGAACCGGGTACTTTTATGGTATTTTACGTTTTGGTCGATTTTGGGGGAACCAAGCGAGCTATAAGGTCGCGTAAAAAAACAAAATGTGCAAAATAACATCCTACATTTATATTTTTAGAAAAAACTCCAAAACAATTACATTCTCGTGGTAAAAATCTCAAAAAACAGATACTTCCTGTCAAAAAACGTGCTTCCGGTTGTTGGATTTTTTTTGGCGAGCGAACTCGTCCGAGCGACATAGACAACCAACATGTTTACCAAATTTGAACCTAATCGGACTTAAAATGCGGCCGCTAGAATGCGAACACATATATAGACTACATATACATATGATTTTTAATAACACCCCAAAACGTGTTCTGAGGACCATGATCGATGCTCATTTGCTAATCCCGATCTTGGGTCTTGCCATAAGAGCCACTGCAATATCTCATTTTTCCTCTGGAAATTTGCTAATAAATAACTTAACTAATTACGAGTAGATATTTTAATTATTTGTACTTATTTGTAACTTACCAACTAAAACAACAAATGTATTTTATAGAGTTTTCATTCTCCAGCAATTTCTATAGAATCTGTCTACCGCGGAAATCGTCATTATAGACTCGGTTTAATGAGCAATTTCAGAATAAGAATCACAATTTATACGGCCACCCTCATCTGCACTGTTACCATTTTCTTTTCAACGCCCAAACGAACGAAGAAACATTCCCTAATCGTGTATTTCCATGTCGGAGGACATTGTTTTACCGTAATTAAGCTCGCTGCGCTCGTGTCCGTGTGTCTCTTACAAAGAGTTAGGTTCTACCGTGGGAACGTGTGTTCATGGTAGCCGTGGATTAGTGTTTGGTCTTTGTCAAGAGGCCGTGATGACTTGCTTTGTATCAAGCTACTCTCGTTGGCAGTGGCTAGACTCCCGCATTGTCTAGGTTTGGTCCCAGTTTTTTTTTATCACAAAAAGGATCATCGTTCCGACTTTGTCCTAACATTGTTGCATTTAGATGTGGGCTGTGTTGTGACCATTGTCGGTTGTGACGAACTTATTCCGTTTTGTGGCGTTGTCATTGGCTAGCTGTCGAGCGCGGCTTCGTCCGTTAAAAAAGAACTCTCCTCTTTTTCAGAAAGCAATTGACTCGCGGAAATGAAACACATACATTTAAGCGTTCGTCTACTATTTTGAGCTTAATGTCAGTGGATTTTATAACCTAAGCCTACAAGTTTTTATGTACGTACCATAGTTACGTAATCTGTTAATAGCCTACAATTTACATAGGTAAGATACATGGGCGCCCATAAGATATTTTCTAGGAAGAAGGAGGGGCTAGACCAGGGTATGGGGCTAAAGGGTCTGCTCCAGTAAACGAGAAAGCAACCGGAAACGTAACCACTTCTCACTTTATCCCTATCCAAACACTGCAATTTCTTGCAGCTGGACGCTTTGACATTGCCTCATTTCAAACCATTTTATAAGTATATCTTTTGCAATTGAGTGTTGAAAAAAAAACTGAATATTCTTTATAAAATTTCGGATCCGGCTTGCAAACTAATTTTCATTGTTAATTTTTTATTGTGTCAGGAAAAAAATGCAAACTTTGTACATACAAAATGTAAATTACATAACAAATCAAAAGCATTTAAAAAAATGTAAATTGCAAGACGGATGCGTATTGTGACTGTGCTTAAAATGAGAACTTGCAAACAATGTTATGATAAAAAGTAAACGAAATAAATGGTTTGAAATTTAACATTGCTCTTATGGGATAAAAATCCAAGATGACCGCCACTACAGGTGAAAATACGTTCACTGCTAAGGACGCACATGTGAGCTTGTCACTGAACACTATGAGAAACGGCCGACGCACAGTGCTACGCACGCCAACCCCCGTATTGGGAGTATTTTCAATACACAATGAATTCCGTGCTTCGCACGCCAACCCCCCTATTGGGAATATTTTCAATACACAATGCATTGCGTACTTCCCCCCTCTGCCCATAGGTATGGGCGACCATGGTAAGATACTCATAGGTAAACCTCATCTTCACGCTTCAATAACGTAAAAGTATTACAATT
>JAGFPH010009849.1:0-10059 GCA_018207615.1 Philaenus spumarius | reverse complement strand
CTGTGTACAAAAGAAAGGTGAATAAGAAAAATGTTTTTTGATCCACTCTATAAGCCCATTATCTCTATTTTTTTTTCAAATTGTATTTTCGTTTTACAATCTTTCTAAGCAAACTCGAAGATTCAATTATATCTGGTCTTTTGCCCAACCAGTGTATTTACGAGGAAAGATTTTTTTTGTCAAACTGTGCGCGTATGTACAAAGATGTGCTGCTCACGGATCGTACCGCCTTGGAAAATATTTAGAAAGTTGTGTACAATAAATTGCCAGACGTAACACAGCAATTGACTATTTTATGTAGTAGAGGGGCTTCTGCATGAAACGTCCTTTCACTCGACTGCTCGGCATCTAGGGCACGTCTAGTGTTAGTTGAAGACACGACGTTTAGTGTCCTTTATCCTTTAAAGAAAGGTTTGTTTAGACATTGCATTGCAAAATGGCCTACTTTAAGTCATCATTCCGTAACAAGGAGATTAGAATGTAGAGATACTCTTTTAATATTTAATAATTCGACCACGCAGCTGAACCGTTGACGTGAGTTGAGCAAATTTCCAAAATTAAGTTTATAGACCGATATTTTAGGGTTTCGACCAACAATTTGGAAAATAGGTCTATTCACGACGGTGCTGAATAGCTGCAAAATGGTTCGCACGCCATTCCGCATATTGGGAGTATCTTCAATAACACAAAGCATTGCGTGCTTCGCACGCCATTCCACATATTGGGAATGTCTTCAATACACAAAGCATTGCGTGCTTCGCACGCCATTCCACATATTGGGATTGTCTTCAATACACAAAGCATTGCGTGCTTCGCACGCCATTCCACATATTGGGATTGTCTTCAATACACAAAGCATTGCGTGCTTCGCACGCCAAACCTCGTATTAGGGGTATTTTTAACACACAAAGCATTGCGTGCTTCGCACGCCAGCCCCACGGTAGAATCCACCACATTTTCTTTGAACCGGGTACTTCTATGGTATTTCACGTTTTGATCGATTTTGGGGGAACCAAGCGAGCTATAAGGTCGCGTAAAAAAACAAACTGTGCAGAATAACATCTTACATTTATATTTTTAGAAAAAACTCTAAAAAAAATTCATTCTCTTAGTAAAAATCTCAAAAAATAGTTACTTCCGGTCAAAAAACTTACTTCCGGTTGTTGGATTTTTTTGGCTAACGAACTCGTCCGAGCCACTTACACAACCAACACGTGTATCAAATTTGGACCAAATCGGACTTAAAATGCGACCGCTAGAGTGCGAACACATATATACATATATATATATATATATATATATACATATATATATACATATATATATACATATATATATATGAATTTTAATGACACCCCAAAACGTGTTCTGGGGACCATGATCGGTGCTCATTTGCTACTCCCGACCTTGGGTCTCACCATAAGGGCCACTGCAATAGCTCATTTTTCCTATGGAAATTCGCTAACTAGTCATCTCCAGCTAAATTGTGTCCACAATATTACCGCTTATTATGTATGACTAATCTATTAGAAGTTTGTTTTTTAACTATAACAATTGTTAGCCGCCATTCCGAATATTGATTACTAATTATTAGATTTAGGACTTAACGTCTTCAATATTCAATCATCGTCGCTAAACGACGGCCGTTTAGGCTATTCAGCCATTTTCAAGTTTATTATCAGCCTTTAGCGACTATAATATGATATTGAAGACGGTAAGTAAGTCCTAAATCTATTTAAGTTTAAATTTATTTATCTACTAGCATAGGTATTTATGTACTAGGTAGGCTACGCTCGCGGATATATACCCAACTTACCGTGAGTCATGGATAGGATGCTATAATCATCCATCTCGGTCGAAGCAATGAATACAGAACTTATAAGAAGCGCAATTTAGATAGTCAGCCCGAATTTCAAACTTTGAAGCAACTATTTGTATTTCTAACTTTTAGGTTACGTTTTTATTAAAATGTAAACACGAGCCTTGCTGGTTCTTTTGACCTTTATTATAACAGCTGTTATAAAATATACGAAATAATTTGATTTGAACATTTATCATTATTTACCATCTTAGCTTTGGGGTTATTAGCGAATTTCCATAGGAAAAATGAGCTAATGCAGTGGCCCTTATGGTGAGACCCAAGGTCGGGAGTAGCAAATGAGCACCGATCATGGTCCCCAGAATATATGTATATATGTGTTCGCACTCTAGCGGCCGCATTTTAAGTCCGATTTGGTCCAAAATTGGTACACGTGTTGGTTGTCTATGTGGCTCGGACGAGTTCGTTAGCCAAAAAAATCCAACAACCGGAAGTACGTTTTTTGACCGGAAGTAACTATTTTTTGAGATTTTTACTACGAGAATGAAATATTTTTAGAGTTTTTCTAACAATATAAATGTGGGATGTTATTCTGCGCATTTTGTTTTTTTACGCGACCTTATAGCTCGCTTGGTTCGCCCAAAATCGACAAAAACGTAAAATACCATAAAAGTACCCTGTTCAAAGCCAAGTGATGCAAACTCGCGAGGCCACTAGGAGGAAACAAATTCTACTAATATATTGCGTACACACATACAGTTGTTCAACGCCTTCGTGAGTAGACCTATTTCTCAAATTGTTGGTTGAAACCCTAAAACATAGGCATATAAACTTAATTTTGGAAATTTGCTCAACTCACGTCAGCGGTCCAGCTGCGTGGTCGATTTATTATTATTAATCCTACACCTTTTTATAAAGAAAACATAACATGATTATGTGTATATAAAGTTCCAACGGGGTTGGCGTGTGGAGCATGCAGGGGTTTAATCTAGTTTTTAATAAAGTCGTTCTTACAAACAAAATATTTCCGTTTCATAGCTCCTATCTATATACAGAGTGTTCATAAAGTCCCTTTGACCCCCCCCCCTCATTAATTTTGTTACTGAAGATAAGTTAACAAAACTTTGTATGTATCTTGTGTTGCATAACAGGACAACTTTTTGGACATATCTGACCCTCTACGATTTTGGGGGGTAAGGGGGTTAACAATTTCAAATATAAAGATAGGTCATGTAATACTCCATTGAAAAGCTTTTTAAGAGAGAAACACATTGGTGCAAACTAGAGCTTAATGTCTTATTTCGTTTCAAAGTTCTGGAAAAAAACATACAAAATACTTATTCATAATATTTTTTACTAACAAATTAATAACACAAATAAGAACAAACTCTAAAATTTAACAACTAAGCTCTAGAATGACCGTTGTCAGGACACATTTTCAGTGTCCTTAGCTTAAGTAGTAGGCTTTTATAGCCCGTCTCAGGTTAAGTTGAGGCAAGCAGGGTGGGTAATTAGGGTCGGTTTCAACCGTCATAAAACTGACCCTTATTAATGCCGCCTGAGTGAACCTGTAGGACACTCTAGTATAAGATTGCAAGTCTGTATGTCTTAAGTGAAAATGGAAAAACGATATCATAATTCGTTTCATGATACTTTCCTGATAATTTTGATACCAAATTTGATTACATTTAGCCAACTTTGAGCTGTACTAGCATTATAAACTTTGTTAGTTGAATTAACTTTACTAATATGGTTTACAACAATAAAGCCACAAAAATGTACTAGAGAAGTTCATATTTAAATATGTAATAAATAATCATTATTTGAGAAAAAAACTCGATACTGTATCGTTATTTACCATAATACACACAATTGTGTGTTTGTACCATGTTAATCGGCCGACTTAAGGGGGCGCTACCCTGTCCGTCATATTGAATCTGATTCCCATAAGAGCAATGCTACAGAATAAGTCATTTTTTCTGTTAATTCGTGGAATAAATTTAAAAATTTGGTTTCATTTTAAAGTACTGTTATATGCGGACGTTTATTTCTAAATACATTTTCAAAAACTGTTTTATTGTTTTCATAAACGTATGATATAAATAGTAAAAAACAGTTAACTTTATTAATTTTTTACTCAGTTGCAATAAGATATATTGCACAAAATCTTAGCAATCAAAACCACAACACCCACAATCTATTTTACTTTAAGAAAAACAATAGAGCTTTCGTTTTTTGACAAAAACAACACAAAAATATGCTTAACAGTGAAGGTATGTTTTGCTTATTTAACATTGAAATTGGTAGCCAACTTCGCCGTTTTGAATGTAGGGAGCCGAGCCCTAAAGTGTTGTAATTGTTTTTTTTTGTCAATACAACAAATTACAAAATTAAATTTGTATTTATAAATTGATATTGCATTAATTAACATATAATAACAATTATCAAGTTTATTAATAATTCATTAGGTTAATTCTTATCAATGTTCTTATCATCACTCACATTAGTTAACACCTCTAATGTTTACCAAACACCTCTTCCTGCAGAGTCCAACTATTATAAGACAAACGTACTTAGCACTGTAAATATTTTGAATGAATTTAGATATATTATGATTGATTGTTAAAGAAACAATGTACATTATTTAGCTGTAAATATTTGTAAAAAAAAATACAAACAAATTATAAAATATAAAAATTGACGAAGGTCTAAAAGACCAAAACAGACCTCTGGCAGTTTCAAGTCTGCAAAACGAGCTATTTAATAATTAAATGAGCTCCGAAACGCTGAGAGAAAGTTTTAACTATCACACATGGTAATTATAATATGTTATTACTATGGTACAAACACACAATTGTGTGTATTATGGTAAATAACGATACAGTATCGAGTTTTTTTCTCAAATAATGATTATTTATTTATTACATATTTAAATATGAACTTCTCTAGTACATTTTTGTGGCTTTATTGTTGTAAACCATATTATTAATGTTGATTCAACTAAGAAAGTTTATAATGCTAGTACAGCTCAAAGTTGGACAAATGTAATCAAATTTAGTATCAAAATTATCAGGAAAGTATCATGAAACGAAATATGATATCGTTTTTTCATTTTCACTTAAGACATACAGACTTGCGATTTTAAACTAGAGTGTCTTACAGGTTCACTCAGGCGGCATTAATAAGGGTCAGTTTTATGACGGTTGAAACCGACCCTAATTACCCACTCTGCTTGCCTCAACTTAACCTGAGACAGGCTATAGTAGCTTTTAGTAGGGAATAGTTCAACAATCTAATTACGGTGAATACATTTTTTACCATAACTTTAGTTTAAGAAATCATCGAAAGGTCTCGTTTGCGACATTCATTTTCTTTTTTTACCCTCTTTATGATATGGAATTTGCTAGGGGTTGCTATTTGAAAATAAAAAACTATAATTTATTTTGTTAGGCAACCCCTATTTAGGGGTGAAGGTTGAAACCCTAAACCACATAAAAAAAGTACTTTGACTTATGTCAGTATCATTTACCAAAGATTGTTTGAAAATTTACAGACGTTCAAAAATTAAAAAGGGGGGACCTTTATGGGACACCCGGGATATTAGATCAAATCTTGTTATTTAATTTTAATATTACAGTATTCAGCGTATAACAATAGCGATAATCTAAATATTATAAAGCTTATTATCTTTAGCCAAGTGTTGGCTGTGGGTCGACTGCGCTTGCGCGTCCAAGACATCCGCGGACGTCCATGAACGCCTGTATGAATGCCCCATTAAAATACATGTTAAGTAATTTTTTCCATTCCCATCGTACATGGATGCCGGTTTGAAATGGCATTAAGGCTCGGCTCCCTAAATTCAAAACGGAGAAGTTGGGTACCAATTTCAATGTTAAATAACCAAAACATACCTTCATTTTTAAGCATATTTTTGTGTTATTTTCGTCAAAAAACGAGAGTTGTGTTTTTGTTTCGTAAAATAGATTGTGGGTGTTGATTGGTAAGGTTTTTTTTGCAATATCTCTTTTTGCAACTGAGTAAAAAATTAATAAAGTTTACTATTTTTTTACTATTTACATCATACGTTAATAAAAGGAACAAAACGGTTTTTGAAAACGTTTTCAGCATTCAACATGCGCATATGACAGAACTTCAAAAAGAAACAGATTTTTTAAATTTATTCCATGAATTAACGGGAAAAAATTGATTTATTCTGTAGCATTGCTCTTAAGGGAAAAAGATTCAATATGGCGGACAGGGTATCGCCACTTTAAGGGTCTGCTCCAGTAAACGAGAAAGCAACCGGAAACGCAACCGCTTCTCACTGTATCCCTATCTTGCAGCTGCCTCATTTCAAACCATTTTATAAGTCTATCTTTTGTAATTGAGTGTTGAAAAAAAAAAAACTGAATATTCTTTATAAAATTTCGGATCCGGCTCGCAAATTATTTTTCATTATTAATTTTTTATTGTGTTAGGAAAAAATTCAAACTTTGTACTTACAAAATTTCAATTACCTAACAAATCAAAAGCATTTAAAAAAATGTAAATTGCAATAAGGATGCGTATTGTGACTGTGCTTAAAATGAGACCTTGCAAACAATTTCATGATAAAAAGTAAACGAAATACGTACATTTTTTATTGTGTTACGAAATAAATTCAAACTTTGTACTTACAAAATGTCAATTGCATAACAAATAAAAAGCATTAAAAAAAATGTAAATTACAAGACGGATGCGTATTGTGACTGTGCTTAAAATGAGACCTTGCAAACAATTTTATGATAAAAAGTAAACGAAATACGTACATTTTTTATTGTGTTACGAAATAAATTCAAACTTTGTACTTACAAAATGTCAATTGCATAACAAATAAAAAGCATTAAAAAAAATGTAAATTACAAGACGGATGCGTATTGTGACTGTGCTTAAAATGAGACCTTGCAAACAATTATATGATAAAAAGTAAACGAAATAAATGGTTTGAAATTTAACATTGCTCTTATGGGATAAAAATCCAAGATGACCGCCACTACAGCAGACCCTTAAGAGTCCTTGGAGGCTAACTGCCATCTTGGATTTGCCCGCCATAAGAGCAATGTTAATTTCAAACAGCCCCTGAAGAGTTATTTGCCATCCCAAAATAATTTTTCACATACCAAAGTGATTGTAATTTACATATCTAGGGCACTATGAGATAAGATATTTAGTTTGTAGTTTTTTATTTGCTTTATGAGTAAAAAATTAATACTAAAAACAAATATTTTTTGCAAAAAATTGGTTTGTTTTTTGAGAATTTAATTTTCACAGTTCCCTTAGTAAATTAGTTCTTAAAACTCTGTTAAATTTTCAATGTTTTAGGAGGAAAGATTAAACGGTAATTTACGTTTAAATGAAGTAATGTTACGTCGGTCGTTATGCGCCAAACGGTATGTTTATCAGGCATTTGTAGTTCTCTAGTTGACCGAGAGAAGAGAAGCGCTAGAGTCGTTCGCGGTGGTACGGTTAGGCTCCAAGGACTCTTAAGGGTAGCCTCAGGTAGTACGGCTCCATCGGCCAACCTGACGTACACAGACTATAAGAGACGGTAAATAAATTTAAAGGCGACACTAAAGCGCGATTATTTTCCACAACCGAGAAGTGTCACCAAGTCAAACGGTAAGAGTGAGTCGGTCGGTTTTCATTCAAACGCGTTTTCCTGTAAGACACTGACTGTGCAGAACAATGTTTTAGCTCTGGTTCAAGTGGACGAGTTAAGGTACTTCGACGGACCCCTTAAAAGGTACTGGGAAACACTCGCGATCGTATAATCGATCCGGCCCACGCCAGGACCAGTCGGATGTGAGCAAATTGAACGCGGAGAGAGCTGTTGGTGACTGCGGAGGAGTCGAGACAATAGTCGTGACGGACGGAACGGTTGTTGCGAGTCAATATTTGTTGAGTGACAACTTGTACTAATACGACCAGTCATGGTCACGACCGCCTAAACACAAAGGTCTCTAACTTGGTTCGTCAATGACCTTTACAGGACTTGTGCCATTCACGGGACTGGAATTAGGGGATTATCGCAACTCGCCCGTCATGGTAAAATATTGTCTTGTTAGCGAATTTCGATAGGAAAAACGAGCTATTGCAGTGGCCCTTATGGTAAGACCCAAGGTCGGGAGTAGCGAATGAGCACTGACCATGGTCCTCAGAACACATTTTGGGGTGTCATTAAAAATCATATATAAATATGTGTTCGCACCTCTGACGGCCGCATTTTAAGTCCGATTTGGCTCAAATTTGGTACACATGTTGGTTGTCTACGTCGCTCGGACGAGTTCGTCAGCAAAAAAAATCCAACAATCGAAAGCACGTTTTTTGACCGGAACTAACTATTTATTTTTTATTTTTCCTACGAGAATGAATTTGTTTTCGAGTTTTTTCTACAAATATAAATGCATAATGAACACGACCTTATAGCTCGCTTGATTAACCCAAAATCTATCAAAACGTAAAATAAAATAGAAGAATATCATACGCTCAGCCAGGGTGTTTTTTAATACTTTGTACACCTCTAACTTTTAAACGGGTAGTCGTATCAAAAAAACACCAAGAACAAAAAGTCTTGAAATAACTTATAAAACAAAAAATAAGAATCATAAAATATAGGGTGTTCCATAAGAAATGCCAAAGTTGTCCGCCTTATTGGAAAATGGCGGCACATTTTTGAAATTTTAAATTCATATATTTAATGGTCACTAAAAAGTAGTTGAAGTGAAGTCCCTGTAGGCGATGTATACAGGGTGTCCCCGAACTCTCTGGTCCCCTTTTGTGGATTTGTTCTTGGGATCGAGTCATATTTCACAATATAAACATGGGTCTACGGTGCTTACTTCTTCCTCTGCCCGTCTGTATTTGTTTTTTACAAAATAATTCATATCTAGAGAACGATTTTACCGATGGAGTTCAAACTTGACTTGAAGTTATACCTACTAATGATCTATGTTAAGTAAAATAATTCGATAACGCAGCTGAACCGCTGACGTGAGTTGAGCAAATTTCCAATATTAAGTTTATAGGCCTATGTTTTAGGGTTTCAACCAACAATTTGGGAAATAGGTCTATTCACGACGGTGCTGAATAGCTGCAAAATGGTTCGCACGCCATTCCGCATATTGCGAGTATCTTCAATACACAAAACATTGCGTGCTTCGCACGCCAACCCCTGTTTTAGGAGTATCTTCAATACACAATGCATTGCGTGCTTCGCACGCCAACCCCACGGCAGAATCCACCACATGGCTTTGAACCGGGTACTTCTATGGTATTTTACATTTTGATCGATTTGGGGGAACCAAGCGAGCTATAAGGTCGCGTAAAAAAACAAAATGTGCAGAATAACAAAAACTCAAAAACAAATTCATTCTCGTAGGAAAAATCTAAAAAAAATAGTTACTTCCGGTCAAAACACGTGCTTCCGATTGTTGGATTTTTTTGGCTAACTCGTCCGAGCAACGTAGACAACCAACATGGGTACCAAATTTGAACCAAATCGGACTTAAAATATATATATATATGATTTTTAATGACACCCCAAAACGTGTTCTGGGGACTATGATTGGTGCTCATTTGCTACTCCCGACCTTGGGTCTTACCTAAGGGCCACGGCAATAGCTCATTTTTCCTATGGAAATTCGCTAAAAAGGGATTATATCCAATCATGCGATTAAAAAATGGCGACAGTTTGATAATGTCAAACCTAAATTACCCAAAACGCGTACGTTTTAACGAGAAATGTCGAGGCACCTTTTTTGCAGCCCCTTTAATTCCACAGCGAATGGTGTAATTATCAAAACAATCAGGTAATTGCGCGCATCAGGCTCTCCTCAGCTGCTGGTTCCCCCACTACCACTGCCTCTCTTGCCGTCGGTCGCAAATTTACGTGTTTCGCGCAATGTTCGGAAGCATTTTTATCATACTTTATCGACATTATTCAAAAATCGAAGCCATACGAATCGTAGGTTTTATTGTCCACTTTCAGAATCCGTTTGGTAAATTTAAATCCGGCCGCTCAGGTTAATAGGGCACGTTAAGCAAGGTAATGGCCTAATTTGTGAAAAAACTATTATTGCAACAAACTTCATCTTTCGCCTGTTTGAAGTTGCCTACTCATAATAAACCATCATTTCCCGAAACATCTGCCCTTAGAAGGTCGAGTAAAATAACAAAATCTGCAGAATAATGTAATCCCCCCC
>JAGFPH010009848.1:11819-37267 GCA_018207615.1 Philaenus spumarius | reverse complement strand
CGTCTGGAATTCATTTAAACGTCACGTTGGGTCGGACATGCACAGCCTGGTTTCGTTGATTCATTAATGTATTGCTAACTGTAATTTGTATCTCTTCCTAAACACGGTTTGTGGAAAAAATTGTCCACATTTTAAATGGTACATTGCAGTATAGGATAGGTCCCCTTTATAAACCAAGCTGTTACACATAAACAATATGTAAATAAAAATAACTATATTTTCGAAATAGTGCCGTGCTTTCATAGTGTAATAGCAAATAGTAAAAATATCAATAAATACAGGGTGTTTCAAAAGTGTTTCCAGGATCTTATTCCACACATCGAAACTAAGTTAAGAGCCTCAGACTTTATTTAATGCCTCAAATAGATAAAACAACACCATTAAGGCATCCACTATTAGATATACAAGAAGAGCCTCAGTCTTCGTGTATATATCTCTACTTTAGACAGTTATTAAGACATCGTATTTAATGGATTATGAGCTAGGAGTACATCACTTTATTTTACACTACAACCGACCTATATAATATACTCTCCATTAAGTGAAAAATGCAATTTCCGTTTACTTAATGTGGTCTTGGAGCTATAAGCGGGAAAAGTAACATGTCAAAAATTTTTAATTGCTTTATATTCTTTGGTATAGTATCAACAGTAAATATCTCTGGGTGTTACAATGCAGTTCATAGTTAGAAAGTTATATGTTATTTTAAATTGACTTTGGATGCCTTAAAGCATATACACCATTAAGGCATCCACTGTTAGATATACGTGAAGAGCCTCAGTCTTCGTGTATATATCTCTCTTTTAGACAGTTATTAAGACATCGTATTTAATGGATTATGTGCTTGGCGTATATCACTTTATTTTACACTGCAACCGACCTATGTAATATATATACTCTTCATTAAGTAAAAATTATGCGCATACTGCTCGGGAGTGAATAAGAAAGCAATACCTAATTCAGATAATACTATTCAGACAGTGATAATATTAATAACAATACAAAAACTGGTTTCATTGTTAATAGATCAAATTATATACAACAATAATTATTTGTAGGCTATTATTTTTCGAATATTTTGAACATGTACTTAATGAGTTTAAGTCAAACAAAACTGTTATTTTGCTTTTTTTGAATGCATAAATTAAATACCAGTCACTATCCCCGTATCTCAAGAATGGGAACAGATAGAGAGCTCAAATTTTACAAGGAGGTACGGGCGATCAAGAACTATTTAAAAATCACAGGAGACTTATAATCTCTAGTATTTATATAATATAGGTGACTTGTTTGATATTCATAAATACAATTCATTTAAATGATATTATTAGACCTATAATATTATAGACATTGTTTGATTATTAGAGTAGTAAATTTCAGACCTCTAAAGTTCATAGAAGTCAATCATTTTTGTTAAAAGTTTGACTATGAAAATATACATACCATAGATTAGCAAGTTTTTTATAACTGTAAAATTTCTTTGTCATTCTATATCCGTTACCGAGAAATTTGAATGACAGAAATACAAACAAGTGATGCTGAAAGTTTTGTTAAAAGCTCTTATGGATTAAAATTTTAAACATAAGAAATTTTAGATTGCGTTTTATAGATTTGATAGCTTATATTATTAATCCCTCACTAATACATTATGAACTTTTAAATATGTTATTTTTATAACTTTTGTGATAATAAATGTACCCAATAATACTGAATGAATAATTGTCTATGATAATAATGTGATTGTAAATATTCACTTCCTACAATAATCATCTACGTTAAAGTATACAAAAATTATTTTTGTGTGTCACCGTTTCTTTCCTTGGTTTCATCAATAAAATTATCAATTGCATCAAATAATTGACAGAAGCTACGTTAGAAGCTATTTTTAGTTTTTTCACTGTATTAGTTTTGGCGAAAAGATTCACTTATTTTGGTTGTAGTGTGTGCTTATTGTGTCTTCTTGGGTTGTAAAGATTTTAAAATTATTTTACGATTTACCACAGAGTTGATGGTATTATTACTTCGTCTTTTATATAATTGCAACGTGGTATTTGTATTTTTCTTGATACAACATTCCTTCTAAGTATTTTTAATAATAAAGTTTGGTTTTCACATAAACATTTCCAGTAGGTAGTGCCTGCAACAAATTAGAAACACACGATGCTCCTTAGAAACATCAACTGTTACACTACTCCACACTAGACAGATATTGGAGTAGTGTAACACTTGATGGTTCTTTGAAGTAATAAGAGCTATGAGGTGATGTACTTCGGAAGATTGTTTAAAACTAAATAAATAATATATTATTAATGATATAAAATCAATGTTTGCTATGGATTTGTTTCTGTTATTTCTATAAATTGTTGTAGTTGAATGAAAATGTATTTAATAACTTCCTGAAATAAGTCTTATTTCACAACAGGTACATTCCTGTGTTGGGGGCGTACTGTGCCACTATGGCGCTATAAATACAATGTTGAAGATGTAATTAAGCTGCGTCGTGGTAAAGTTAGAAGCAAGAAAATCTTTCTAGTGAGACTTGTGATAAATATGTTTGAATTAAATCTTTCAAAGTTATAAAGTATTTGAAATTGTTATTGAAGAGGCTTACAGCTGGAAAGACCATAGTATCCGTTAAATAGCAATGTATATATGTCAATATTATTAGTGTTACATGAGTTTTACCTCTTGAAATACATCTTTTTATAGTCAGTATTAAGATTTACTCACTAAAACGTAGGTTCGTTCAATTTTTCATTTTCAAAAATCGACAATTTGACAAAATAAATAAAAATTGCTTCGGATTATTAATTGATGGGAATTTAGATAGTCAAACACTAATGTAAACAGTTCGAACTCTATAGGATGATATGGGTTTTTAAGATTACTTGTACATTCGCTAAGGAAAAAGTCTATGTTCTCTTGATGTGAGGGTGTTTCAGTGTTTAAATTATTGAACTATGGCCAAGTAAGAAACATAAATAGAGATGGCGTGGTCAGAAACATACATACGGACTTGTCAAATTGTTTGTGTAACTAATATCCGATTTTTTTAAATAGATATTATAAATTATTCAGGACGAAGGCAGAGTTTTAAAGAAAAGATTGAGTTTGTATCTATTGAAATCGAAAAAGGTAAATTAATTAACCTCAAGAGGCAATGTTGTTTTTCGGTAAAGTTAGGCCTAGAATAAATCGGTGTGAATTGTTAAGAATTCACGTATTTTAAATTAGATTTTGTCAAAATATATTAAACTAATACTTTACTTGATTCGATGAAGGAAACTTGATGAAAAAACTACAAAATCAATACAATATAGACCTTAAGTCTTAACTGCTTAACCTATGTGACACTAAAATTAGACAACGAAACACAAACACTTTTTGGTTGTATGCAAAAAAAAGAAAAAAAAAAAGAAATTGCCAAAAGGACATTTTTTACGAATTATTAACTAAAACATGTTCAGTTTTTAATGTGGAGTCAGTAGTAATCCAAACTATCTCAGTTGACTTAAAAGAAGTCAAACTTGTTGAAACTTGAATTTAAAATACATCGCGAGTGGAGCGGAGGATAGCATAGTGTACTCTCCTAGTATTATATATGAGCACACATTTATATACTTAATTTTTTATTTAATAGCCACATTCTTACACAAATCATAATCAATGAATATGATAGTTAAAATTGTGCATGGTACTTACTGTCGCACTTATGGAAATAATCAATCAATTTCTTTAATAATTAATTTTAAAGTGCTGACAATTTGCATTGTAATATATACAGCATTTTAACATATTCTATATTGTTTTGGTTTTTGGTACATAACTGCACTTTTGGTTACCAAAAATACGCCTGATTTTTTATTGTACATATAAACTGAAATTAGTCAATTATTTGTTATACAATGGGAGTAAACTTTAAATGTATTCAAAGAGTATTATTGTTAAAAAGAATCGATTAAATTAGAGTTTATTCATGACTTGTTATTGAAAGCTCATAATTGTAGGCATGAAACATGTTTTAAAGAGTTGAATGTTAATTTAGAGGAAAACATTATTTATCAGATAGTACAGTATTTATTTTATCTCTTATATTTTTTAACTAAGAGAACTATTGAATTTAAAGTTTAGAGTTGATAGGGCAGAGGGACCCATGTATATGTTCATTATGTAACAGATTTGAAGTGGTGGATGCTAATCATTATTTTCCTATTTGTCCTGGGTTGAAAGAATTTTGAGAAAAATGGTTTGGTAATCTTGGTAATTTTGGAAAAATGGTAAGCATCTTCCTGATTTAACTCTAAAGATTGTATGCAGTACTTGAATGGCAAAGATTTTTTTAAATTGTATAATAATTATCACATTTAAGCTTACAAGTATAGAAAGTTTTTGATTGGTTTGTTTAATTAATTATAATATCTGAATTAAAAAAAAAACTTTTAACCTGGTTGTTTTTTATTTGTTTGGTTAAACGTGTTTACCAAATGTTATTGCAATAAATCAATCAAACCCTGTGATATATAATTTTCAAAATAACTTTAAAAGGGAAAAATAAGCGGAAATTGAAACTTTAAATACAACGATTTTAGTTCAGACTAACTAGTATAATATCAAAACATATAACTAGGTACAGCTAGTATAATAGCATACACTTTGATGCCGTATATTATTCTCTGTCACTGCCACACAATATAACGTCTCCTAGCACAAACTAAATACACGTTCAAAGTTACGTAATATATGCATGTGCAAAGTCAAGTGTAAACGTAAATAAAGCGAACAGTAACACCCCTAAGATGCAAATTGAGTTGTTTACATGTTTTACCCGACAGGTGGAAGTGGGACGAAACTGTATGAAATTTAATCAAGACTAGAGAGTCGACGAATATTTCACCCATGGAGTTTGGAAGCACTATTTCTGTCAAGGTAAAAACACAAACAGCAAATATAAGGTGTGTTCAACAAATATCTAAATTGTTTAATATCTCTGTTTCCAGTAAAGACTTTCTCTACTTACAGTGTGAGCTTAAAATACTTAATTTTGCAATTTTTAATATGCTTGTTTTTAACTTGTACTAGTGAATACCCTTGCTTTGCTACGGGGAATTTTTTGCATCACTATGTTACATAATTGTAATATATATCTCGCATTTTCTTTCATCTAAATTTCATGAAAGTGAATTATTATGTATATTCATTTAGTTTAGAATTTATTGTTCATTGGTTGCCCGTCGATTGCCTTCGTCAGCGTGTGTGGGCTGAATAAATTAAATCAATTAAAAATAAAGAATCCAGAATGAAGAGCGTTTTCTTTTTCAACAGCTAAATCTGCAGACTGGTAAATCACAGTCTTAGCTGAATGTTGCAGATTGCCCAGATATCCTACGTCATTAATATGCGAATGCACAGATCGAGATAGAATTGATGAGCTTACGTTTGTAAATATTTTCTTAGCTCCTTACGAAATTTCAGCTCCTTAGCTTTAATTAAAGAATACCAATTACTATTTTTTGTTTAGAAGTTATTATCACATTTTCATTACTTAGCTGCACGTAACAAAAGGTAAAACTAGTTTACTTTTTATACGTTTTTCATGCAATAAATGTACAAAATTTCAGCTTTATGACTTTAAGAAAAGTATAACAAACAATATTTATTGTTTTAGCGATTGTTTCAACCCTTAAAGGCCAAATATTTTAAAATCATTTCTTAGTGTGCCTCTATCGCCTATGAGCAATATGCGTACCAAATTTAACGTTCCTAGGCGGTATGGATTTTGAGTTATATAACAAATAATATTTATTATTTTAGGGGTTGTTTTAACTCTTTAAGGCCAGCAATTGTAGAATCCTTTCTTAGTGCGCCTCTATCACTTATGAGCAATATGTGCACCAAATTTAACGTTCCTAGGCGGTATGGATTTTGAGTTATATAATAAATAATATTTATTGTTTTAGGGGTTGTTTTAACTTTTTAAGGCCAGCAATTTTAGAATCCTTTCTTAGTGCGCCTCTATCGCCTATGAGCAATATGTGCACCAAATTTAACGTTCCTAGGTGGTAGGGTTTTTGAGATCTATAACAAACAATAATTATTCTTTTAAGAGTTGTTTCAACCCTTTAAGGCCAAATTTTTAGATATTTTAATACATATTCTGCTGTTCGGGGCGGAGATAAATTCAACAAGTCAAAGATTATAAAAATTGGTTCAGCCGTTCTTGAGTTGTAAGTGGTGTTTTATATAAGAACAAGGTTTAGTTTTATATGTAATAATATAAAATATATAATTTAGATTGATGTTGATGATTTCCTAATAATCCGGCCCACAAGGTTGAAGTACAAGGATTACATAATCATACACAGAGTTGACTATGTACATAAATACCATCATTTTACATTAATCTTTATTCTACTGTATTAATTTGGTATAGACACTTTTAGGAGATCTACTCAAAGTCATTTCTTTATAACAATTAAACTCGTTACAAAGATTAACTTTGATGAACTGCTCGCATTTGTAGTGACGACGGGAATCAGTTTGTAATTCCAAAACTGGTTAGAAAGCAGTTAGTCAAGTTGTCGTGGTTGAGGGGAAATCGCTTAGGTAAAAGGGTTGAGTTATCACTTTCTTCCTACATTGAACGCCTGCTGGAGTCTATAAATTTAATTTACGGTATGTTGTGTGAAATGCTTTTATATTTAATTCTTAACAATTAGTTTTAACAAACACTTTTAGTTAAAAAAAATGGAATTTTTATTTCTATTTTAGTTTTGTTATTTGTATAATGTACATTCACTAAGTCCCTACTCCACAATTGAGTACCTGCTAATTTAACTAGCTTATCTAGTATTTTACGCAGCAAGTTTTGTTTATTTATTTATAAAAAGTAATTTACTGTTAAAAACACAAACAATTCGACCACGCAGCAGAACCGCTGACGTGAGTTGAGCAAATTTCCAAAATTAAGTTTATAGGCCTATGTTTTAGGGTTTCAACCAACAGTTTGGGAAATAGGTCTATTCACGACGGTGCTGAATAGCTGCAAAATGGTTCGCACGCCATCCCGCATATTGGGAGTATCTTCAACACACAAAGCATTGCGTGCTTCGCACGCCATTCCGAATATTGGGAGTATCTTCAATACACAAAGCATTGCGTGCTTCGCATGCCATTCCGCATATTGGGAGTATCTTCAATTCACAAAACGTTGCGTGCTTCGCACGATACATTCCGTATAGGGAGTAGCTCCAATACACAATGTATTGCGTGCTTCGCACGCCAACCCCACGGTAGAATCCACCACATGGCTTTGAACCGGGTACTTCTATGGTATTTTAAGTTTTGATCGATTTTGGGGGAACCAAGCGAGCTAGAAGGTCACGTATATAAAACAAAATGTGCAGAATAGCATCCTACATTTATATTTGTAGAAACAATTCATTCTCGCAGGAAAAATCTAAAAAAATAGTTACTTCTAGTCAAAAAAAGTGCTTCTGATTGGAAAAACGTGATTGTTGGATTTTGTTCCGAGCGACGCAGACAACCAACATGTGTACCAAATCGGATTTAAAATGCGGCCGCTAGTGTGCGAACACACATAAATATATATATATATATATATATGATTTTTAATGAGACCACAAAACGTGTTCTGGGGACCATGATCGGTGCTCATTTGCTACTCCCGACCTTGTGTCCTACCATAAGGGCCACTGCAATAGCTCATTTTTCCTATGGAAATTCGTTAATAAGGAAGAAGAGAAACATTCAACTAAACTATTTATCTCTAAAGCCATGCTATTATTTCAAAGTTAGTAAATCCCGCGGATACTGAATGACATCGCATACGAATTCCATTTCCTTTTAAACTCGATTCTGTTTTTATATGCCAAGTTTAGTCTGGCAACAACAGTTTATAAATACACAAATAACCGAAGTTGTATCTCACAAAGAGTACGGTTGGGTTGTGCAAATAAAAAACTAAATGCGGCAACAGCGCTTGTATATTGGATTGGCCGTATACACAGGCAAAGTAGTATCATTCTGTATATAAAACACAACATCCCTCCAATAGTTTACAACTTCAAAGCCACTGATCCGATTTGGGAAGATTTTAGGATATATGTAAACAATATACAGTGTGTTTCAAAAACATTTCCATAACTTCAGGGACTAAATTCTTCCCACCATTTGCTTCAAACTTTGATGAAATGTAGGCCTATATAGAAACAGTTGTTATAAATAAGTTTATTTTCAAACTACCCTCCTCCTTAGCCAAAACTTATCAAGAATTTATCGGATGTATCAGATTTTACCAGTGTTTTATGAATTATTGTATTTTGCGTTACAATGCTTACGTAATCACATTTGAAGCGTCCCTTTTTTAATGTTCAGTTCTCAGTCGTTTAATTTGTTTAACTTTAAAACAATACAATACCGGAACAGTGCAAATTTATTTGGTCTCTTGATAAGTTTCTGTTAAATTCACAATTTTCAAATATTTTCCCCACCATTTTAACAGTATTAAGGAAATATTTTGCAAATGAAGACTTCATTTACATTATGCACCTTGACAAATTTAAATCATTTTAGGTTTTACCTAGATGTTCTACGTTTCGGTGTCGATAATTGGCGTTTTAAATTGAAATTTTTTGAAAAGAATTTAGAATATTTGTCATATTTTACAAACTATCAAACATAGTTAATACGAAACTATTAGTAAAATGCTTATATTTGTTTTTTAAGAACAACATTGGTTTAGACTCCTAAACTGTTGGAAATAAATAAAGTCAAAGAGTAACCATACTTCTACTTGATCAAATAAACTTTGTAAATTTCATGGTTTTAGAGGCTAGCTAAACAGTTAAAAATTAACTAGCTGACCCGTGCGAAGCATTCGCATTCTAACTTACTTAAATCCCACTTAATTAAAGTACACACCGTATATTTAGTATCGTATAGTGCGTATATTAATTAAAAATAGCAATGTAGTGGCGTAACGGGAGCTCTCCAGCTGGATATTGTTATAATCAGTGTTGCCTACGCCAGGAAAATATCCCTACAACTTACTTGATCTTACATCACTGTTATTTTCGGATTCTTTCTATATATTTTTTGAATTTTTTTCGTATAATTGTATTTTGTATATTTTTCCGGTGTAGCGGTTAAGAAAAGCTTTAAAATGATGCCTCATTCATGTAATTTGATGTGTATTAAGGAAGTTATGGCGTACCGACAAAAAATGGTCTTGAGAAATAATATACGTGATTAAAATAGTAAGCAAATAAAATATTAGACATTAAAAAGTTCTTTAAGAACAGGCGCAAGAGCAAGTTCCGATCTGCATTGTATACTTTAACAATCTGTCAAACAAAAACTGACTAAAACGTCTGTGATACTTTATAACAATAGAGAGGAAATGTTGATACTAAAAATGAATAATAGTTTAAAAAACTAAAAAAATACGCTTTAAAAGCAAACCGAACTAAAAATTTGAAAATAATTGCAAAAAAATCGTGGGGTGCTTTTCGTCAAATGTTACGAACATTTCATTGGTAGATATTTATAAAAGTTGAGTTATTATAGAAATATATTATAACGCACCCCACGCTTTTTTTACAATTAATTTCAAATTTTTAGTTCGGTTTGCTTTTAAAGCGTATTCCTATTCATTAGTTTTTTAAACTATTATAAATTTTCTTATTTTTTAGTCTGGGGACCATGATCAGTGCTCACTTAATACACCCAACAAAATTAATGAGCTCCCGAAGTTTCTGCATATCGTCGTGAATCAAACTGTATATCAAGTTTTTAATGACACCCGAAAACGTGTTCTGGGGATCATGATCAGTGCTCACTTTCTAAACCCAACAAAATTAATATTGCATTGTCATCGGTCCTTGAAAAGTGTGCAAAGTTTCAAATGAATCCGTCGTTTTGAAGGGGGTGAAAATCACGTCGTGTTCTGGGTATCATGATCAGTGCTCACTTACTACACCCAACAAAATTAATATTGCATTGTTATCGGTCCTTGATAAGTGTGCAAAGTTTCAAATGAATCCGACGTTTTGAAGGGGGTGGAAATCACGTTCAAAGATTCCGTTACATAGATACATATTAAGCTAATAAAAGTGTATTAATATCTAAAAAAAGTCAGTAATAGCGTGCACACATAATCATTTTCTTACAGTAAAAGTTTAAGCAATTCGTGATTCCAAAGTAGGATACTATGCAGCCCAAGTACGCTATCGGCTGTGCCGTGCTAGAAATATACGAGACGGCATACTCATGTACTTGGGAAGTGTTAGTCCTTATTTTTAACACGGACGAAGACTGATAAGACAGATAGAACTATTTGGAAAAGCAATGTTTAATTAAGGTCTGCATTTCTGTGTTAAGACAACACATTAGGCCTATAGAAATTCGTAGTCGTTCGACCGCGAAATAAAGTAGACGTCTACCCGTCACAGTTGTGTGTTTTGCATTGCGAGTTAAATGTGTTTGTGTTGTATTTAATGTTTTAATACCTGATGATGAAACATATGTTTCGAAACGCTTCATAGGCATACGACTGATAAAAAATACAACTTGTTATATTATTGAAAGTAAAGTGCGAGATACTTTATAGGAATAATACTCACCAAATCACAATTATTATAATATGTAAAATAAATTAAATAAAACATGTATATTTACTTATATTCAGATAATAAACTATTTTGTCAAAATTAGTTCAACTTACAATATCTGTACATAGTTAAATAATGTTTCATCTGAATGCAAACATGCTACAAAGTAAATAATGAAGTATATGATTGTTTAAAAACTCATGCTTTTTGCTCAGATTTACACTTTACGTTAGTTTGTTAAATTAAAATATGCTTTTGCATGCACATTGTTTGCCATACATATTAAATTAAACTCATTTTTGTTTAACGAGGAAAGTCTTTGTTATGAAATCGTAATTTTTATTTAAAATTACCTCTTGTGTGCGTTCAATTTGCCCCGTTACTTTACCACAGTAGCAGTGTTAACAATATCTTTATGTTTAATGGAGTTTGTCAATCCGTGTCAGACATATGCTTCACCAACCTTAGTGATGGAGTTTTACACGTACATGAGTTTAGTAAACCCAAAAGTATAACTAGGCAAGACAACGCTTCAAACAAACAACACTACACAATTATTTTAAAATTAAAAGAAAAATAATGTGCACTAAACAAACGTAAGCTAAGTAATAAGTTTGGACGAGAAAGTATGTGTCTTTGATTGGATTTTACTTTCAAAACGTCAATACCAATAGTAGTTACCTAACCATACAACTATTTATACAACAACATATTATACGGGGTGTACAAAAGTCCCGCACTGGTTTAATATTTCGTATATAAAGAAAATTTGAAGGTAGATGTGATTGAGGAACCTACTCTATGTAAAAATACTATTTTATTAAGATTTCAAACAATTTATCCGCCATCTTGGATCTGCCATTTTGACTGTAACTATGTTTTTTTTTTAATGAGAAGGTGGTCATGTGATACATCATTTCGATGTAGAATTTCATGATGAAACCAACGGTGAAATTTGTACATCCATATCTTCAACCAATTAAAAATGGCGGCCAAAAAACAAAGAAATCGTTTTTTTCAATTTTGCCTCATTTCGCTGTATTATTTTAATATTAAATATTGCTCTTTTTGGATTCATAATTAAATAAGCTTTCAATCGATATGCCACGCAACGATATTTGGTCGAACCACTCGAAATCAGTTTTGAAAAATCAAAATGGCTGTAACTCAAAAATTTTTAATACTCCCAAATATCGTTGTGTGACATATCGTTTGAAAGCTTATTTAATTCTAGATCCAAAAAGAATGTATACGTAACCTACATTTAAAACTACGGCCTGTTTGGCCTACATAAGCTGCATTAAAGATGATACAAGTTGGTATCATAATTACAGATAAAACAAGAAAGAAGTTGGCGGTAGGGCCATAATGACTCTAGTTTCTCTAACCATCTAAAAAACCATTTAGTGTCAGATTTTTACAATAATATTAACTTTAAGATTCTCAATGTCAATGATAAAAGTAGGAAATTACATTCCTTGGAAATGTTAGAAATTAAGAGATTATTTTGTAAAGATGCTAGCTTTATACTTAACGATCAGGTAGAATTTTTGTCCAACTCACCTCTATTAAACCCACTGTCAGACCTTATACACATACACGTTCCCCACGCTCCCCTTCCACACCCTTTCCTTTTTCTTTGTTGTGAGTAACTGTTCTATGTTTAAACACGCTTGTTTTCTAATATTTTTTAGTCTGTATAAGCTGCCTCGCCAATGCTGTCACGGGCGAAAGCTTGGTCAGCAAGTTTCATAACAAAAAATTGTAGAAATAAAAAAAAAAATTTGGAAAACGATTGACTCTAAAGGCCATCCCTGTAACTTCCTGCTAAGTTTAATTACAAAAGTATGATGAAAGTTTGATAAACATTGAATGAATCAACCGATTTTTATGCGATTTGCGGCAATCGATGCAGTTTTTTAAGTCCATTGAAAGAACCAACAACAAAATTTTTTCAGATGAAAAGTTTCGGAGAAATTGAGGAAAAACACGTTTTTTTATTTTCTTTCGTTCACGATATCTCGCGAATGAATCAACCGATTTTTATGTGATTTGCGGCAATCGATGCAGTTTTTCGAGTCCATTGAAAGAATCGACAACAAAAATTTTTCTGATGAAAAATTTCGGAGAAATTGAGAAAAAACACTTTTTTTTATTTTCATTCGTTCACGATATTTCACGAATTTCACGAAAATTTTCAATTTTCTTAGCGGGAAATTAAAAAATGTTTTTTAAATTTTGTGAATACATGGCTAAATCGTATAAACATTGTAGAGCTAATTGTTATCGAAATATGTTGAAATGGAATATGAATATACATACCAAGTTACTCGAAAATAAAAAACCCCTACTAATGATTCAGAGGTGTGAGTTATATTTCAGTAATAAAATATAAAATCATCAAAGATAATAAAATCAAAACTGCAAATCTCCATATTTTATTTGTAGCTTTTAAAATGTATACTGTAACCAACTGTACACACACGGTAACCGACAAAAATGCTGATTTATTTGTTCAACACATTCAAAACAAATGACTATTCAATAACAACAGTCTCTTACTGTGAAAACTGTGCCTATTCGTTTGATTTAACTAATCTAAAATATTGGAAACTATTATCATTTGGCTTGCTATGATATGAATTTACCTGTGATGCTTCGGGTTGTAATCTGGAATATGTGCTGAGCCAAACTTAACAACTACTCAAAAATATTGTTCTTAGAATCCTATGGTTTTTGCATCAAAGTCTATTTCATCAGCTGAATCAGGCTAAGAAATGCACTTTAACCACAGACCATAATATATCGCTGTAAATCTTTGGATCGAAGAAAGGGTTACCAACTTATGATGAAAGCAGATTACAATGTTTTTGTCGGACAATAATTTTAAAATTGAGTGTACCAGATCTGAGACCAATAGCTTGTCTCAAATGATTGCTTGTCTTCCAGACTTCCGCTCAATGAGGCAGAACAGTTAGGTTAGATAGGTGCATTCCTGCTATGTTTAAAACGAAATAAAATCCTTATGAGTTTGAATGATGTAAAACCAAATCTTGAATGAACAGAATCTGTTAAATATTTACGTTAATAGTGAAATCAAATGATAAAGTGATTTAGTTGATAACGAATCAAGTGATAGGTGAAGTGAATTTACAGCAGTGCAACGCATTCTAGTGCTTAGGGTGAAAATACCCAAGTGTTTTCAAAACTTTATATTTTGAATAATTTCAATTGTGACCACTTGGGCATTGTAAAAATGAAATCATTGGAATTTTATTACATTTGATGGCCAGTGAAAGATAAGGATTTGAAGTCGCTTTAAAATGCAAAATTCAGGAAAAGCAAGTACTTTTTAGATTATCTGGCAAGACCATTGCGGAGAATGTGGCTAGACTTTTTATGGCCGATACAATGTATTTATTTTATCATTATCGAAGAAGCTAGATGGTAGATGTCAGCTATAGTGGGTCTAAACAAACTGTTAGCATTGTAAGGAAATTACTTGCTACCCAATACTTTCCATGAACTTATTTATTTAATTCTTAAAATCTAATATGGTTAACGTACTCTCACGCCTCAGTATCCAGCCAGTAATTGACAGTCTGAAATGCCAATAAAAACTGGTAAAGAGCGATTCAGATGTACTATACTTCAAAGATGGAAATAAAGTCAAGATGGGGGGGGGGGTCTGCAATTTTGTTTAGTACTAAACATAAGAATATCTGCTTTTAGCCTGTTTTTACTAAAATTTTGTTGTTTTAAGACATCTATGAGATAAAATCGGGTTACAGTTTTCATGATAGATTGGAGTATAGATAATAATTTATAAATGGAAAATTGAGAACAATGTTGTCTTACATAGTAGCCTATACTTTATTCGTTAGTTTATTTAAGTTTTTAGTTCATAAAGTGACTCATAAATAATGAAGTGACAGAAATACCTGTACACTTTAATAGCACACTTTTCTTCTAAAGGTAAAGAAGAAAAGTTACCCTCAGCAAAGATGTAACGCTGTTCATTCTAAAAACTTTACCTTGCCATAACGCTAATAACAACACTGAACTGAAATAATATTATTTATTAATATGTTCACACTAACACAAACTTAATCCATGAACTTCATATAATGGACAACTAACATAACCTATAAATCAAAGAAGTAAACAAACACCAACTACGCAAAGGAAAAGTAAGCCTAAGCTTTTTTACATAACACAGTTGTGAACTGCAGCTTCCTCTATCTTCGGAAGGAGTCGGGAGACCCTGGATTTAGATTGCAGCGAAAAGAAATATGTAAAACGGCTATTCCCCACTGTTCCCCTGCACCCCTCGCCAAGGCAAGTTAGATTTATGAAACCAAGTACTAAATATTTATAGTTGTTAAAATATTATGTTATTAACGCAATTTGCTTGGGAATTCACAGAACCAGTGAAAATATAGCACGAGCCGCCACTGACTGTTGATATTCTGAGCTCACTACAATATGCTGTGAAATGAGTGAATGACAATCGTAAAGTTTCAAAACATTTAAGTTGGTGGTGTTAGATGTATAGTAGGGTTTTTGTAGCAATGGTATTGTCTAACATTTTAAACAGTAAATACAGTTAAAACATATGTTAGAGGGGCCTCCTTTTGAAAACGTATGAGGTAAAGTTCTAAAACTTGAAATAATGGTAAAACGTAGCACAAAACAAATCTATAGCAGTTTCTAATAAACATCTAAACATTTACTTAGGGTTTTATTAATATTTCAACAAGACAAATTGGTCAGCAGACGAGTGTTTCAGTTTATTATTACATTTTTCTCTTTTTTATGCTCTGAATTAGGAACGAAATTATTTCATTGAACACAGATCTGGTATAATATTGATTCAAACTAATTAAAAAACAACAAAATGTTACTGAAAACTGCCACACTTAAATTTTCCATATTTCTAAATTAAAACAAACAAATTGTATTTCGTTTCATAAATTATGAAATTTGTATCTTGAAACTTTATGAAAATACTATTGAGTGGCATTCAACATAAACTGTATTATGCGAATACTCTCAATATGGATTTTAAAAAGAGCACAGCAGTAAATGTAACATATATCTCGTATACGTGTGTCAGCATTCATAAGAATGGTTTGTTAAAGCCAGCTGCAGTTAAAGTTAATTACAATGGTTATACAAACAAGGATTTTAACAAAAACAATTAATTGCATTGCACCTAGTACGTTCTGTGTCAGTAAGGTCAGGCTTTGTTATGCATCCCATGTACAGTATTTTTCAAAACTAAGGAATATATTTGTATAAATTTATGTGTGCTAAAATACTTATTTACATTTTTAACAGTGAATGAAACGTACGTTTAGTTTTGCATATTAAGTTGTCACATAGTCACAGCTTGACAACAACCCATTCAAATGTTTGTCTTTACTCGTTTAAATATGGTGTCCTTTTGAATTCTTAAAATGAAAATAACTTGAAAACTGCCTTTAACATATGCATTATCAAGAGACCAAAGAACCAATCTTTCAGGAGTAGCAAAATTAGAAGTATTCATATTTTAATTACTTGCCTTTGAATGAGCAACAAAATTTAATACCAGTGTCCTGAATTATAAAATTTGTATTAAGAAATTTGTATTACGTTTTCTTGACATATTTTAAGAAAAATAATACCTTACAGCAGATGTTATTAATAATAATTGAATGAGTATAACAATGCTATGCTGTACTGTGCTACTATATTGTATTGTATTATATTACATCGTATCGTTTTGTGTTGTATTGTTTCGCATCGCATTGTATCGTATTATACAGGGTGTACAGAGCGGCCGGCTTTTATAGCATTGAAACGAGAATACTTAGACATTTAGTTTAAACTGATAACCCCCTATTTCTACCCCGAGGAATTTAGGAAAAATGTTTTCAACCCTCTAAAATGCCCCAAAAGGGTATTTTTTGGGGGTGGGGGTTGGTACAATTTTTAAATTACATAGACAAAGATGTGACCTTTCAAACACTACCTAATTTTGGTAGGTTTTCTCACATTTTTAGCATATATTGAAGAAAATGTGTAAATTATTTCATCTCTGAACATTATAAATTAGGTTAATAGAATTAAAACTATTATCAGTTTGAACAAATTGTTATTCAGATCCAGATATAAACTTACAAAGTAATTTTAAGTCTAGGCCTAACCTAAAATTATTGTATGTATGTTGCCGTTAAGACAGGTAAAATAAATTAAACATACACACAATAATTTTAAGTTAGGCCTAATAATAATGATGAACCAATAAATAATTTTAGAATGATGAACCAATATTTTATGATTATTGAATGTATTTACAATGAATGGTCATTTAACTGTGTTTACCATCTTAGCTTTGATGTTATAATTAATTCTAAACCTTTATTATAATAATATTAAACGTATGGAAACAGTAAATATTTTTATGAAAAACAAAATAATTATAAACGGCAATTTAAAGATTCAAATTATATTGCCGTTAAGGCTGATAAAATAATTGAAGAAAAGCCGTGCTGATGAGGAGCCTAACGGGTCCCACGATAGCACACATTTAATTTTTATTTTTATCCCTTTTTTATTAAATCATTTAGTAAAGTTTTGTTTAACTTCAATTTGAGGTTGTTTTTTTAGTAAAGCGTTTTTCGAATGAAAGTTTAACATACTGATGAGATTATTGAAAGAACTAAGCTAATTTTAATTTTCAAAGGAGGAAAAATTAATTAGGATGATTTTTAAAATACTTTTTGTGAAGTCTGAGACTCGTTTATGTAGGTGTGAACCAGGTTAGTGATCAATTTACCTAGGCCTACGCTATATACACGCTGCTCCCCCTCTTCTTCATTAGTCTAACGGGCAAGAATTAAACGTGCTAAGCGACTAACTAAATCTTGCAAGTGAGTGAAGAATAATGATGATAAATATGTTTAAGATTAACAATAATTTTAAACAATTCATACATTTTGAAGAGTGAAAGCTGTCACAACAGATGATGGTGGATAGATCTACAGAGATTATAAAAATTCTGATCCAAGAGTTTTTAGAATAGAATACAATAGAATAAAATCAAATTTATTACAACAAACTACTTTTTTGTACAAACAAAAGAAAATACATACTTGAACCATGTTGTAAAAGCAACCCCAACAGGGTAAAACCCCAATTACTGGGGCGCCATCTATACAAAAATAAATAAATCATGCCTAAACTATGAAACAAATAACGAAACAAAACAAAACAAAACAAAACAACCAAATACATGTTCAAACACATTATGTAAAATAAACAATAATAATGAAAACATAAAAACTAACATATTGTAGATAACTGTTGAGTCTCATCAAAACCTGCAAACCCACAATCAATACTGGTTTAATATAGACAAAGTCTCCCTACGAAACCTCGACAAACCCCAGGAAACATCCACTCTGTGAGTGACCACATTATACAGAGCAATTGACGAGTTCAGCGGCGACGAAGCATGAGCATTGGTTCTAATGCGCTCCTGGTAAAGTGGTCGCCTAATTCTTATCCCATAAGGTGGAACTTACCGACCAGTATATCTGTCTTAGGCTGTCAGGATCCTCAATCACTTCACACATAACTCCTCTCAAGAAACACAACCTCAACAAATTTCTCCTAACTGATAACGAATTGACTTCAAATGCATTTAAAAATTCTTTATACCTTATTGTAAAAATATGTTGGTTATTAAATCCAAATTTTTTATAAAATAACACAAGCAAAAATCTTTTCTAAACTTTTTCAGAATACTATCATATTTATATAGTATTTTGTTATACGGGTATTTTTAGTGGGGTTTCCGATGATAAGTAAATTGTAATGTTTGCCCGTCATATTGGAAAAAAATGGTTTATTGTAAATAATGAGTTCAATATGGTAATAATATTACTTTGTTAATATTATATAATATTTTAAAAGAAATCATATACATTTACTGACACTCGGCAAAGTTCACTGAATTCTAATCACTGTATTCTTGTGATAATTATAGATAGTTATAGATACACTGAACTCAAGTTAAAGCCAAAGGTTATGTTATATATATCTGTCAAATAATTTTTGTGTTAACGTGAAATAAGTTAATAGTTTCCTTATTAGTAGAATTAATTCTAAAAGCTAAGTCACTCACAAGGTCAATCATTTTATTAAAATTCTATATTTGTTCAATAATTACTAAAACGTTATTGGATAACATATTTGTAAAAGTATTTTCCTAAATAAGCTGATTTTAAGGTAAAATGTTATTAGTGATTTGTGAACCTCCTGTGTATTTTGAACAGACTTGAACCTGGACATAACTCTCCCAGACATTTTCCAAGCCTTGTATATATTGTATATGAAAAACATTAATCATAAAATGTAAGGAGAAACTTTTTTAATACTTTTTGTTTATAGTTTGTTTTAACTAAATCGATATAATTTATTACTTTGGTTTCACCACTGAGTGTATTGATTTCAATAGAACATAAATACAAATTGCCTCTTTATATCCAATTTACATAATATGTTAATGAGATTTATATTTGCACTATAATTTACATAGTGCATATAGTATGTTCCAATTATTGTTATTAACAGGACAATATAATTACTGATACATGTAACTGAGGCTAATTAACCTACGCTGCTGAAGCCAACTCTGATATCTGTTTGTGGAAGTTTAATTATTGAAATAAATCAAGCAAAATTGAGTTATCAACTTTGCCTTACTTGATTATTTGTTCCTGAATCCAAATTACTGTTTCCTTTTGAGAGCAATTTGTTTTATTGAATTAGGTTAAAGGCTGGAGGCATTACTATCACAGATTAAATCTGCATAAGTCACAGATAAAAAGCTTTAAGATGAATTTAATGTATTTAGTGTGTTCCAAATATTGAAATAATCTTCAAGATAAGATGTATTTAGTAATAATGCTCGAACATCATTTCAATTTATGTCAAATTTACCACAGTAAAAATCATCCACTTATGTATCAGGTGACAACGTTATAATGATAATTTCGAAATACTTTGTTTAAATTGTATTAGCTTTTAACAAACGGTTGCAGCTAGGATGTGTACATATGTTGTTTACTATTTAACTTCAATTTTCTGTTATAATCTCTACAAATTCCAAATTAACGGACCAGAAAGCAACAGGTTGCATACTCCTGCATATGTCGCATATTGTGTGGTTCATCTACAATAATAGTGGCCTCAAAAACAAACGCCGTCGTAGGAGAAATCAAGAAGTTCTTAGAGAAGCACAAACACAGAATTATACAGCACGGGAATGCTGAAATAATTTGTCTGCTCATTACTTTCGTTTTCGGTTTAAAGGACGGAACCTTTAGAACTTTGAGTGAATGTAATTAATTACACATAAAGATAGTGTGTACATATCAGGATTTCATCGGTGGGTAATACTCCTGCAAACTGTAAACATTAATATGAATTACATATTGCTTGATAGGCTCCCAGGCCTAGTTGTAGTTAAGGTAGTAAAACAATTAAAAAAGTAAACGCCATTTTAAAAGAGGTTCGGTAATTCCTTAAATTTTGTCCGTACAAACAGTATACGACCGCTTTACAAAATTAGGAGGGATTATCAATAGCTTTATGTACCAACACATATTTAATGACGACATTAACACTAAATAACCTCCATAACAATGTAACAGCTGTTACACATTAAGTCATGGGCACGGTATTACAGTCCTACTAAATATATGTGTTAACAGTAGTTAATGCAGTTAAATTAGGGGAGGCACTAACAAGTAAAATAACAGCTGAAGTCAACTCCGCCATCTTGGTTGGGGGCCAAAAGCGTAAAAAGCAGCATTTACACGGACAAAATTTAATGCTCGCTTTTCAAATACACTGTCGTTTGACCACCTTACGATGAAGTTAAAATTTCGAAATTTCGCTTGCAGACAAAACATTAGTTTTGGACAGTAATTGTGCAATTTAAAGTTGTTAAATAATTTTATTACTAATTTACCTTACAAGTTAAAGTTAAAAATTATATTATGTTGTTTTTAAATCGTGACATGAAAAAGTTGGTCTGTGAGAATTTTTTTAAATTTTCGGGTAGACTTGAATTTAGCTTATTTTGCCATAAACAATTTTTACGAAGTGTACTCGGGTCAGAAAGGCAGGTTGAAACAAGAGTAAATTAAGCACGACCGGGCCACTCGTCGCGTCAGACGGCACTACATTTATCTGTGCGACCCACTGCTCCTCAGGCCGCTTCCTATCATTGTAACCAAACCTATTATTATTGACTATTACTTAATTATTAAATACTTAATTACAACACTACTTCTGCTCATATTAGTTTACCTATTACCTGTTCATAATTTGAATACTTTCAAAACATATAAGACGTAATTTTCATTCTGCATACTTCATTTTGTATAGTGCTTTTTATATTTGACACATTGATAACAGTTTTTACATAGTCTAAAACCTTCATAAGCCTCAGAAAACTTGGGTCAACTACGAATAATAAAAAATACTCATTGCAAATTTAAAAACATTTAATGGGAAAAATAACATTGTTAGAACAATTACAAAAATGTAAAAAAAAAAAAACACAGCAACTCACATTTTACATTATTTACTGCCCTAAATATATTATAACTTTAGTTAAATTGTCGGAAACCTGAAAATGAATGAATGAATATTGATCCTTATATTATGTATATTACATTATTGCACAAATAAAATCATAATTATTATATATACGGTATGTCTTATAAACTAAATTAAATAACAAAAGAAAAAATAGTACTATTTACAAAACAGTCATAATATAAGGAAACAATTTAAACTACCTCGATGTTTTAAAAACGTGTTTGAGGTAGTGAGTAAATAAAACAATTTAAAAAAGAAAAACACAAATATACACACACACACAAATATATATATATATATTAGGGATGGGTCGATTCTCGATACCACCGATACTTTAGCTTTGGTATCGGTATCGAGAATCGATAGCCGAAACTCGATACCGATTACCCGATACCAAGAGATACTCAGTTGTCAGAACTGCCCGTTCTCGTATAGACTCCGTGAATGTAATCTCCGGTATTTGCAATCGCATTCTCTGCATTTTAACTCAATACAGCATTTTACAATAAATATCAGTAGGGAAAATGTAAAACATTTTTAATTTTATGTAAGTGGACCGTTTCCCCAGTAAAATGTTTTAGGCAATTGTTTCCTTTCATAAGTAAACGCTTATTGTTTTATTTTTATTCATGCGTAGGCTGTTATTTGTACACAAGAAGTCTAGAGTAGGCTCAAGGTCAAACACTTATGGATTCGTTTGTTATCGTGTCTATAGAATTAGGGTGTCTATTGTGAATAAAAATAACACATTTTATAGATCGGTAACAACAGTATTTAAACTTTAAAGTAATAATTTTTTTGTTTGAAGTCGGGTAAAACTTGTTGGGACTTCGACTTACGTTACCCGTGATTTATGATTTTTATGGAAGTCCGTACGGAATTCCTTTGTTTTACTTTTTATTTAGAGATGGGTCGGTTCCATTTTTTTTTTTTTTTTTGGTTCCCGGTTCTAGAGTCAAATCGGTTCTATTTATTATTCAAGGAATTTAACAAGAATTTAAGAGTAAAGTATAAGATTTAATTTGAATACTGAAATGATTAAGTATGTTGTGTACAGATAATTAAATACAAGTACTCAGGTAAGTTAAATTACAGACAAAAGTCCATCACTTTCAACGTCTATTATAAAATATTGCCACACTTCGATGTCATTGCTGAAAAGACTAGCCTACTCCGGTTAAGTTTCCACATATCCTCAACTAACTAAACGTAATCAAATTAATATGTTAATTCAGTATAGTGTCGATTATCCGAAAGCTGAAATGTACTGTAAATAAATAAGTACATTACAGTACTGCACGTCGTGCATGTAATTCCGAATTTAAAGGTTTTTACTCGCAAAATCAGCCGAGTTGTAGTTTTCAGGGAGTTTGGGCGCTCAACGGAACAGCGGCGGCTGTTGAGTCAGCCGAGCGCTTGGCCTCCCTTTGTAAGTGAGTAGGCCTGCACAATTTAATTACCCGAACAAATCGACGAAATTTTTTAATTTAATAAAAAAAATGAATAAAACACTGCACTAAAACTGAATAGGCTACTGTAAATATTTACACACAGCGTTATTAACTTGATATTACAGTACTTTGTTCTAACAAGTTGTTCAGACTTCGGCGGGACTAAACGGACGCCGTTGAATCAAATTTTCCATGATTGAAGTTCCGATTATTTCTGAACTTATCCGAATTGAACGTTCAGAAACAAAACATATGATATTACGAGTAACGCAATCATAGTCAGTCGTAAAAAATATTATTCCGAATATTTAAAAACTTGTTTTATTTTAAATTGTAACGCATTCTGATATTTCGTTACTGAAACTCTCACGTGTTTTTCATTGGACTAGGTTAATTGTATTTTCTTATGCGGACATTAGATTGTTTTCGGGAGTAGGTTTTTTCGCACACATACGCTGTTGTATATTAAATTGAGTTTGAATGCCGCGTTTTATAAAATTAAAGCTAATAATATTCGGACGTCGTATTCTTTTGCGGACATTCGTCATTTTATTTTTAATAACATTTCACCAATAGAAGTTCATAAAATTGGTACTAATTATATTCGGGCATCGATTTTTTGCGGGCATTTACTGTGGTACTTAAATTATTTTTAACGCCGGCTTTTTTAAAATTAGCGTTAATAATATTCGGACGTCGTATTCTTTGCGGACATTCGTCATTTTATTTATTTTTTTCGCTGTTTTTTTTTTTTTTGTAGGTATCTGTATCGGGAATGGAGAATCGATTTTTCAAAGTATCGGTATCGGTATCGAGAATTGAAAAATCTGGTATCGACACATCCCTAATATATATATAGACAAAAAGGAAAATCAAACAAAAATACAGAAATTAGCTGACCGGCTTTCAGAAATATATTTAAAGCTATATATTTTTAGTACATTTAAAAAAACAAAAAATGTTTACTGCAGCTTTACAATTACTTTCCAAAAACACAAATTAAATACATACGATTTAGGGCGTGAAATCGTCAAAAGCGCTCGGAAGTAGGATGACTCATGCTTGGCGCCACCATCTTGGTGGAGATTCTAGCTAAAAGGTCGGCTTAAACGATCGTCTCCCACAGCCTGTCTAGGCTTTATACTATGTAATCATTGCCCAGTGCTCACTACCCTCGCACTTTATGTAACTTGACCCATATTTTATTACACAGACATAATCCATCATTGTTTTAGTTTTTGTTGTTTTTCCAGTAGTTGAAAGGTAAAGGCTAACTGGATTATGTCAGCGTACCGAGCGTTGTACACACCTTTGCTTGTTTACGATTTTCTCAGTAACCAATCAACCGATCTGGTTTTCTTTTACATATAATAATTCATTGTCGTTTCAATTAAAATCATCAGTCTTTGTTATATGAAGAGCCTAAATTATACATCTGAATCTTGAGTTATATAATTAGGCCTACTAAATAAGGCACTGTAAGGAACTTTATAAATACCACAGTAAAAAAAATATATATATTTAACGTTACCATAACGGAAACAAGAGAATCTTAACCAAGCATTTTGGTAACATCGCATTCATTGGTTCTGCATATTTACACCTCCAGTTAAGAAATAATTTTATAAATTCCACTTACCAATAATTTTGCAAAGATCTTTGAAAAGAATTTCACTGCGTTGGTAGCCATATAAACTCCATCACTCACAATTAATTGCTACAACTTCAACGTTATTGTAAAATCTCTGGGTAAATCTAATTAAATAAATCAATCTAAATGCTTTTAACGAACAACGTGTATTTATTAAAAATTTAATTTGCACACTGTATTGGACAAAATTTGATCGAATAACGGTCCTGCTAAAACAAACTTAACCTCTAATTGCTAATAACATTATAATTAATAAATTACTGAATCTGTAGACTTTTAAAATAGCTTGGGCTTAAGGAACAGTCTCTTTTATACGACATGCTGGTATTTTCCCTAAAGAAAGGTACACTTGCTCTCATAAATACTTTCAATTTACATGTTATATGACAGACTTGTAGTTCCCTAGATTTTGTCATTATTAAAACCGTATTTAAAATGAATATATAGTGCAAATTAATATATTGTATAAATCATAATTTTGTTAAAGGTCAATCAGAGTATTATGAATCGAAGTAACCTGATTGTCAGATATAACAATTCTGAAAGTTTTCTCTGATTAAAGGCCGTAGCCAGGAAAACTTTTCAGGTCTGGAGTAGCGGCCGACGCACGTATTGGGAGTATTTTTAATTCACAGTATATTACGTCCTTCGCATGCCAATCCCCGTATTGGGAGTATTTTTAATTCACAGTGTATGCGTCCTTCGCACGCCGACCCCCTTATTGGAAGTATTTTCAATATAAAGAGCATTGCGTGCCTCGCACGCCAATTTTAAGACCGTGTGTTGTGGACGCGCATGTGCGTCCGCTTTAAAATATTAGTGATTATTACGTAGAAAGGTTCAAAAATAAAAAATAAAGTAATTTCTACGCATTTGGGCTATAAATATAAAAAACGAAAGCGGCAGCTCCTAGCATAGGAAATACGAAATTTGCGTAGCAGTGAACGTGTTAACACCAATTTCCATGCTTATTTTTAAAATGGTGATATAGTATTAAAACCATGTAAAATACTATAGATGTAAGGATGATGAATGATTTTGTTTTGTTAGAGTTAAGTA
>JAGFPH010009847.1:17055-33117 GCA_018207615.1 Philaenus spumarius | reverse complement strand
GCCATGGTTATACTGTGTACATGCCATGGTTATACTGTGTACATGCCATCTTGATGGTTTGTTGTTAATATCACTTTGGTTCAATTTTCAGGACATCTGAGGGTACACCTTTAAGGTTTTATTTAATGTTTAATTATGCGACCGGAAGATGGGGTAACCCGAAACCGCGGTCATCGCAGCAGCAAGAAAAACAAGTATTGAATAGGTCTGCACAGGTAAACTTATACCTATTTTAACATTTGTTATTTGTGATTTATCGCCGCTAAGAAAATATGTCTGTGTGAAAATATTAATAGTTTGTCGAATAACAATTAACAATTGAATATTCCTTTTATGACAGTGCAACGACTTACCGAAGTCCTTGCCTTGAGCTAGACTAGTTGCGCGCATGCGCGTATGAACCGACCTTGTACTTGACATTGACCTATAAACCAGTCGAGTACGGAGTCCCGACCTATCAACTACACGCAAGCTGCAGGTCAACAGCGTCCGTCGGCGACGAAGTTCTAGGCTCACTCTAACGTTTCTTATTATGCCATAAGCAAACTAAATTAATTTATAATTATAATCGGTAATCGCGTATCGTCATTTTATAACAAATCGCGCACTCGTAATGAATAATTAGTGGTAATAAGTTTGGTTCGGTTACAAGCCTATGGTGTACATATGGTGACTAGTGTTTAGATTAAGTTAAAGTGCAATAGTTAGATTTATATATAATTAATTAAGCGCTCGTTAAAAGCTGGCGGAATCGGATTTGGTGAGTACGGCTAAAGGCAATTGGGTAAATTAGGGTTGATAATTAATTAATTCCTCTGGGTTTGTGGGTAACGTCCATTTTGCATCGACAGTTACAGTCACGCCTTCCATAAACTTACGAAGTCGATGCAAATACACGCTGATCAGGGTTTCCCGAATAACATCAAAGGGAGAACTGGTACAACAGTTCTAGCACTACGTTGTTTAATGAACATATTTCTCATGGAAATAAAGTAGGGTGAGAAAGAAATGTACAAAACCTAGTAACTATTATTAAGATCCTGCAGGGAAAAATTTTGATTGTTTTCTTTCAGTTATAGAGATGTATTGGCAAACTAATGTTATTCTTAAAATGTATTTAATCTAAGTATATCAATTGTAATGAAAGTCTTTTAAATCATGAGCAATTAAAGTTAATTTTCAACTGTTATGTTTGTTTAGCTATTCATTTGAGAATTATAAGTACTCATGTTGTGTGTGTTTCCCCAAGAAATTGTTTCAAAACTTATAAATTGAAGAAACACAAACAAAAAACTAGATATTTTCAAAATTAACAAATAGTATTATGAAACGCTAGTGACATCATAGCTTAAGTGAAAAGTTGTAGTAGATCAAACTACAGGTGGCATTGGCTGACGTAAGAACTTTATCATCTACGAGCTGCCAGAACTGCTTGTTTCAACGATTCTGTGTTCAACCCTTTTGCATATGTTGTAAGTTGCAAGGGTTTGAACCTAATTACTGGAGTTTTATTTCGTTGCACTATAATCGGCTTCCTTTTCTCCGTTAGTCTAATTGCCTTCAGATGTTAAGCAATAATACATGTATATATACAGGGTGACAATTAAGTCTTCGGACGGTTTAATATTTCGTATATAAGGAAAATTTTAAGGTAGATGTGATTTAGGTACCTACTCTTTGTAAAAATACTATTTTATTAAGATTTCAAAAAATTTATCGGCCATTTTGAATGTAACTTTGTTTTTTTTAAATAGGAAGGTGGTCATGTGATACATCATTTCCATGTAGAATTTCAAGAAAAAACCAACGGTGAAATTTGCACATCCATATCTTCACCGTTTAAAAATGGCGGCCAAAAAACAACGAAATTGTTTTTCCTCATTTTGCTGTACTATTTTTGTTTCAATATTAATTATTATTCTTTTTGGATTCAGAATTAAATAAGCTTTCAAATGATATGCCACAAAACGATATTTGGTTAAACCACTCGAAATCAATTATAAAAAAATGAAAATGGCAGTAACTCAAAATTTTTAAATACTCTCAAATATCGTTGTGTGGCACATCATTTGAAAGCTTATTTAATTCTAAGTCTAACACGATTTCGTTGTTTTTTGGCCGCCATTTTTAAACGGTTAAAGATATGGATGTGAAAATTTCACTGTTGGTTTTTCTTGAAATTCTACATCGAAATGATGTATCACATGACCACCTTTCTATTTAAAAAAACAAAGTTACATTCAAGATGGCGGATCCAAGATGGCAGATACATTTTTTGAAATCTTTATAAAATAGCATTTTTACATAGAGTAGGTACCTCAATCACATCTACCTTAAAATTTGCCTTATATACGAAATATTAAACCGTCCGAAGACTTAATTGTCACCCTGTACAGTCGAATCTCTATAAGACGAATTTCAAGGGATAGGAGAAAAATTCGTATTATCGAGGTATTCTTAATAAAGAGGTTAGTTTTATCGAGGTTAATTACTGCCGTTATTCGTCTTATAGAGGTTTCTCCTTGCTCTGAGATAACCTCTATAAAACGAAGATTTTTGTGGCCAACCTCTATAATACGAATTATTGTTACCGTAATTAAAGTTACAGTATTTTTTCAATGTAGGAATACTGTAGGTAAAAAAACGACTGTAACAATTTAAAAAATATTCGTTTATTTACATATTAAATCCCTTAAGTATTGAAACAAACAATAGATGGTTTGAAAACCATGTATTGTATACTAGTAAAATAAAAACAAATATGAAGTCAAAATACGGTACAGTATAAATGAAAACCAAACTTATGGTATTAGAAACTTGCAACAGATCAATATGTACTGTACTGTATTTTGCACAACTCTAAAACAAGGGAAAAACACAGCCGGAAGGGTCACACGCCAAACAATGAATGAGGAAGGAAGAGGGGTGGATGGGGATTTCCTGTCGAGACAAGCTTCTGTTTGTTTTGAAAACTACGTACTATGGAGGTTGAGATCATGAGAAATTCGTCTTATAGAGGTCGCGTTCGTCTTGTAGAGGTTTTGTGCTAGGAATATTCGTTTTGTAGAGGTTAATCAGTCCTAGTCCACGTCACAAAAAAAAATCGTCTTATGGAGGTTTTTAACCAATTACTACGTTGTATAGAGTGCTTCTAAGCATTGACCTTTACGAAAGTTTCAAAGGGATTCAAAAAAATTCGTCTTATCGAGGAAATCGTTTTATCGAGGTACGCATTAACGAGGTTCGACTGAATACTGCTTATTGAAAATAATACTAAGTCACTCTCTAAGTCTATTCAAAATATTAGTTTAAATACAAAATCAATCGTCTAATCTAAAGGTTAAAAGGCTTCCATAAAAAGTGTTATCTAATATTTATGGCTACACATACACTGTTCTATTAATATAATCCGCCGTTAAATAGAGTAATTGCTTTGACTGCTGAAGTAAGTGGAATGTGAAAGTTTATTATTGTTGTTTTATTTATATAAACTTGAAGTGACATCACTTTGAGTTATTTAGCTTTACAGACAAATGATTGCTGTATATTCAACCAGTGCATTCCAAATAAGTTTAAATTTGTATAAATTAATTCTAACAAAATTAAATTAAAAATTACAAAATTTGTGTAAATTTAAGCTATGCTTGTAGCAAAATAGTGAGTCATGAAAAAACACTTATCTATATGTATTATTCAAAACAGCCGATTTTGGACAATGTCCGATTATTTTGCTCTGCAAAAAATGCAAATGCGGTCTTACTCATTCCGCGGATTGGGTTTCTTCGTTTTCGCAATAAGTAATGTCTGCGATTTGATCAAATTAGTATGCTGCTAGACCACATATGTCATAGAATTAAAATATTCACGAGAGCTTAATACACCCGTGAGAGCTTAGTGATAACGTAATCATAGAAGTGTAGGCTACTAGTGAACATTCTCATAACGTCTAAAAAAAGAGTTATATCTGTGGACAGAACTATGTGTATGTAATAAAAATGAAGTAGAGACTAAAAAATTTAGTTAGTTTGTTTTTCCTGCGGTGACTTTTCAGGCCTTCAGGGATAGAGACCGATTCCTTCTTCTTGATAGCACAAAGTGAGTGGAAGTGTGTAAAAGAACGCACATTATGGGACACGTTATCCGCAATATACCTTAGTGTTAAAAAAAACAACTTAATAATACAGTAAAGTAGTTATGCTGTATCTAATAATCACAAGTATAAATATTAATTTATTGATTGATTGACAAGATTAAATTGGATAAAGGATAGCACGAATTGGAAGTACAGTGGGTGATCAATGGCTGCTGGAAGCTGAAGCCTTTAAAGCAGAACAAGTGAACAGCGATTTAAAAGTGCACGATAAAAAGACGATAAAATTAACAAACCAGCTGGTATGTAACTGTGAACTATTTAATTTGTCTTTTTATGCTCTCAAGTACAGAAAAATTGATTATTTTAAAGTATTGTGTTTGACATTCTCAAATATTTTTTTTATATCTATATAATGTACTTTTTTAACCCTTTCCACTCGAATTACTGGGGACCTAGTGTTGCTATCAGGTCAGATTAATTTTGAGCGAATATTGCACTGTAACATGTTTATTCCAAAAAAAAGTATTTCTGTCAGTTATAAAAGGCTGATTTTTTTGTAGTTTCTTCTATGACTAAAGTATAGATTGGTATGAAAAAAAAACATATATTTTTATTTTCAAGTAGGCTATATGTTTTTAATTTTTATTTATTGAAAAAAATATAAATTTGTAACAAAAAACCGGAATAAACAAGAATTTTGGAAAAATTTTCAATGGGAAGACCTATATTTGTTGCTTGTTTTTTGTTGTCTATATCATTATAAACAAAATTTAGTGGTTTACACATGTTTTAGACACAATAATAAATTATAAACAAATTATAATTGAAAAACAAATTTTTTGTAAAAAATGAGTTTTTATGAAAACAATTAGTTTTGACACCAACTTGTATAAAAATTGCCTCAACTATTTATTATATTGCTTAACAACAGTATTATGTAGATCAAAACTAGTAAAAAAGCTTTTTTCAAAACTGATTGGTAATACTTTAATCACTCAGATTCGAAACAAAAGTTCCGTCGCCACTAACGTCATTTTGTAACAAACTGCTGTCGTCTTTGTTAATTTTATTTCACAACAATCATTATTATTATAAAAAGAACAATATTAAAAAATAAACTGTGAAATTACACACGATAACCTAGTACAACAAAACTAAATAACGCGTAAGCTCACTAAAACGCTGCGTAGTAAGTAAGAACCAAACAACGGCGAGAGCAGACAGCTGTTTACAGACCGGCCAAAGACGGCAAACATTACATTTTCTAAGATTTATTTACCACAGAAACTGAACTCAAATGGTCCTAAAAAAATTCCACAGATAGCAGCACATCTCAAACTTCAACAATAGCGGTCATCAATGTAACTACAACTGTTCAAATGCAATCAAAGAACATTATCATAGTGAGTTCGGGGCTCCCCCGACATAGGAGTTCGTGCGGATTAGTAGGGTACGGGGCTGCACCGACACTCGAGTGGAAAGGGTTAAAGTGGTAATTCAATAAATGTATGCCAGATTCTCTATCATACAATCTGTTTCTACGTCTATTTTTGTTTTTTCATCTCATTTTTCCATGCCGAGTACTTTCCAGTCCAAATGGACTCCCCTTACAGATAAAAAAGCAAGTTCTTTTTAAAACACAAGAAAACCTTTGTTCAAATTATACATATTAAAAAAAAATGTTGTAACAGAAATATTACAAATATCCGAAGTATACTTTTATTCCAGATTTTTTTTGCGTAGTTTAAAATACCAAATCCGCGAAGTGAGTAAACAAAATGCTTTTGCGCATTATCTGAAACGACAGTTTCCACAAAGTTAACTTACTCCTAGCAAACGTAACGATTGTATGTCTAGATTTTTATGCTTCACTCGCTACTTTGGATGTTAACTAATAGAAGAGTAATGCAATGCGAGAAATGAGTAAAACAAAATACTTCAAAAGATTGGGTATTTTCATTTACGCAATAGCCGGAATAATTGTTTACTTCGGAAATTGTGCAAAAAGAGATTTCCAGTCAGTATTTCACTTCGTCCACTCTCCGAAATAAACCCGTTGTTAGTAAATTTAATGCACCTACGCTTCTAGAAAGATTAACTAAGAAAATCATGTAAAAACACAATTTGGAACACTTACTTTTACACTTCCTAGCATGTATTTGTTATTTGGAATATCCGATTTCGTCCAGAATTGGTTGTACAGAAATTTACTCGTTTAATCCTAACCTATGCAATTTAGCATAATAATTTGTGATTTAGCTAAATATTTGGTAAATTTATTACATTAGTAATGAGCATAAAATATGTTTGAATATGGCAGTAAATAACGAATATACTTCAAACAGACTTGAATAAAATATCATTACTAATGTAAGTCTTCAGGACTAGGAATATTAAGTGTACAGTGTAGCAGAAAAGTTACTCCTATTTATTTATTTTATAACAACCCCAAAACCGTATAAGTTTGACAGTTTTTCAAATATCACTTTGAATGCGGCAAAGTTACCAGATCACTGATTGTAATTACAAGTAACTAATTATCCCAGGTAGGTATGTCAGGTAATCCATTGTTGTGTTGAATTGCGACCGCAGTTTCAGATACCATGCAATCACATCAAGTGTCATCACACCAAATCATCACACAATTGTCCAACACTCGCTGTACAGAAAACAACACAAACACGTGTGTACATTTGGTACGCCACCCGGCAATAGTCAGTGGTGGCTCAGTTCAATACCATTCTTCCTTCCCTCAATGTTCTGTTATCTATAATTCCTTATATTGAGTTCAATGCGATAATAGGTTTTAATATAACAAATTTTCTTTTCAATCCTATCTATATATAAAAGCCAAATCCACCGACTCACTGATCACGATTTCTCAAAAACTACTGAACGGATCGGAATGAAATTCGGTATGCAGCTTCGTCTAGGGCCGTAGGTGCTCACTAAGATAGGTTTTCAAAAAAATCGAAATTTTAGGGGGGGTTTAAGGGGTCAAAGTTACTAAATCACGATTTCTCTAAAACTACTGAACGGATCGGAATGAAATTCGGTATGCAGCTTCATCTAGGGCCGTAGGTGCTCTCTAAGAATGGTTTTAAAAAAATTCAAAATTTTAAGCGGTTTGGGGGGTCAAAGTTACTAAAAACAACCACCGAACGGATTGGAATGAAATTTAGTATGTAGCTTCCTCTAGGGGGCCCTAGGTGCTCGCTAAGAAAGGGTTTTGAAAAATTCGAAATTTTTGGGGAGGTTTGGGGGGATCAAAGTTACTAAAAATCCCCATAAGAAATGCATAGTGTAATGTTTATTTATTGATATAATACATTTTTTGTTAATGATTAACAAACTTTGTTTAATGTTTAATTAACTTTGATTTGTCTATCCGTGCAACGCCGGATCGGGCCAGCTAGTTAAATATAAGCGTGGATTGTCCATGAATGCCGCAATAACTCCGTGTGCCTCGTGGGGAGGGTTAAAGGTATAATAGCCCTCCATCCGCATCCATGAAGAAAGTTTTGGTTTGGAACTGCAGTGGTCGGGTTCGGAGGTATGAACGCATCACACCGATGGACGTCTTATGGGAAGGTAGTGGAGCAGCTGGGAATCGAGTGACGATGGGGAGAGAATGTTCCAGAAAGTCATGAGAAGGTTTGAGAATATTCCAGGCGGTTCTGGGCCATCGAAGGGGCTTTCTGAGAATGTTCTTAGGAAAGGAAACGGGCTATGAAGCAAGAGATCTAAAACTTAGCACATATTACTTTTAATTTATGGATAGGAGAGAAAACCAAATTGCATTTCATTTATTTGCGTCTAAGGTGTAAAATATTGTTCTTAGAAAATACTTTAAGTAAATTATACTCATAGACGTGAAATGAATTTCAAACTGGCGGAAATCAAGGTTTTTGCGCTTATCTGTGCAAAGCTGATCTTGTCTAATAAATAGGAAAAATAGATTGATTTGGACGAAACTCACTATAAGTTTCTAGGCCAGATAAATGTCAATATTTATATACCCAATATTTCTTTCATTCATTTATAGTATCTGTGAGCAAAGCCGCAGGCACAAAATAAAATACTTTTAAGCAGTGCTTGATTCGTGACGGTACGCACCGGTACCTCTAATTGGCAGGGGGAAATATAAAACGTAACTTTTAGAGTAGTGGAAAGATGGACTATTGCGGTATTGCGGCGGTTGAAGCGTTGTAAAACTAGGTCTAATTGGTGCGTAACTAGACTGTACTTTATTTAGCCGTATGCAGGCAGAGAGGACATAGTTATATAGAATGGATGTCCCTATACTGAATGCATGTGGGGCCGTGAGGCCGCCATTAGAGGCCAAAACTCGGCAAGACAACTGCTCTTGACTCGCGCGAGCAATCGACACCGCTTAATATATCACGTCGTTAAAACATCGTTAAAAAATTATGAAACTTCATAGTTAAAAGGACCAAACCTTGCTGAAGGCAACAGGTTTAAATGTAAGGTTTACAAAACTTAACAATGTTGAATGAGAAAAATGTTTTTCTGAAACATAAATTTAATTCATAAACAAACAAACATTAACTTTTCAACATGCGAGGGAAAATTTTATTATTTGGTCAGAGAAAAAATTATCTGCTAAGATATGTAGCCAAAGAGTTTATTGTTTCATATTATCTGTAAGAAATTTTCACCTACCGTTAGTACTTACTTAGCAATCGTCGATTATTTAATAAAGCGTTTTAACTGAGTTTAAATGCCGCGCTGAAGATGATTTTAGAAAGAATGTAAATAACAAAATAATAAAACTTGTAATAAAAGATTGTTGGTGAACATGTGTGTTGTTTCAAAACAAAAATTGTATTTCATGTTTTAAATTAGGCTATATTAAAAAAATTCCAGATAAAATCGAGTTCACTTTTTTTAAACTCGACGGTAGCCTAGTAGGCCTAAATTTATATTTTGGAAAATCTTACCGGTAGGAATCTCAATTTAATTTGAAATGGCAATCAAAATTGAGATTGCTGAGGTAAGATTATCCACAGTACATATACTTTTTCAGTGGTCAGAAAAGCGTTAAAATAACGTTTTTAGATATTTCAAAATTTGTCCATACACCCCGCCCCCCTCACAGCCCCCGGTATTTCACAGTAGCGGAACCTCTTTTTTTACAAATCAAGCACTGCTTTTAAGTAACAAAATGTATAAACAGGGTTATATAATTTTTATGTCATTAGCTCCCACCTATGCATATTATCAAATTTCTATCAATCGATTCTTATTACGTATATTTAAATGACTCGCCCTCTCTACCCAAAAGGGGTGGATTGGAGGGTTGATTTACCTATCCATTAATTTTAGTCGGCCGAAGATAAAACATGTCCTAAGTTCATCAAAATCCCACATATTCAGAAGAGATGCTGGGTCAAACAAACATACACGAGTTAATTATTATATATATAGTTAAAGAATGAAAACTCACCGAGCAGCATTTCCGGTGAATGAAGTCCAAGAGAGGAAATAAGAACATCTGTGCCGAACACAAATAGACAACCCAACACAAAACCGATCGCTACCGGCACAAACGCATATTCCCCTTCTGCGCCATAGTTCTCCGACTCTGCTGCCATTTTAAGTGCCGGAGAAAGTAACGACCAATAAGACGCAGCAATCATTACGCCTCCGGCGAACCCAAGGCTGGTGTCCAATAGTTTCCTCTGAAATTCAGAAACATTTTCACACATCAAATAGAGCTTAAACTTTCTGCATGAAGATTTCCATATTTTTAACTATCGAAGAAAAATATTTAAAAACATCACCACCTCAGTCTGTGTATTTTTGCTCAGTTAAGGTCGATATTGATATAAACTCCTATAAAAGCTAGTGCACGTCCGTACCTACATACATACGTAACGTACATACGTGAGTGACAATATAAAAACTGATTACACCCATCGTCTGTAATGCTTAAACAAAACCTAGCATAGATTATACTTTGGGATTATGTTTACAACTTCGATCTATAATATAAGGTATTGTGAAGTTGATTTTTTATAGAACTAATGTAGGCTATAATACGTTTGTTTTGGCTAGGATTTGCTTTGAGATTATAATAATCATATAAATACAATCATTTATCATAAATATATTCAATTCTACAAATTTAAAGACGATATACCCATTCTTTTAGCTTCGGAAACATTCATACATCTTCATATAGACAGATAAGGAATTAAAAGCAATTAAAAGATAAATATTTGTATATTCATTTTGATATAATATAATCCATATATATAAAAGCGAAATACCACTCACTCGCTCCTCACTGACTCACTCATCACGATTTCTCAAAAACTACCGAACGGATTGAAATGAAATTTGGTAAGGGTTTGAAAAAATTCGAAATTTTAGGGGAGGTTTGGGGGATCAAAGGTATTAAAACACGATTTCTTCAAAACTACTAAACGGATTGGAATGAAATTCGGTATGTAGCTTCCTCTAGGGCCATAGGGGCTTACTAAAAAAGGGTTTGAAAAAATTCGAAATTTTAGGGGGGGTTTGGGGATTTCAAAGTTATTAAATCACGATTTCTTCAAAACTACCGAACGGATTGGAATGAAATTTGGTATGTAGCTTCCTTTAGGGCCATAATTGTTCACTAAAAATTGTATAAAAAATTGGAAATTTCAGGGGGTTTGGGGGTAAAAATTACTAAATCACGATTTCTCCAAAATTACCGAACAGATTGGAATGAAATTTGGTATGTAGCTTCCTCTAGGGCCATAGGCGCTCGCTAAGGGTTTAAAAAAATTCAAAATTTTAGGGGGTTTGGGGGTATCAAAGTTATTAAATCACGATTTCTTCAAAACTACCGAACGGATCGGAATGAAATTTGGTATGTAGCTTCCTCTAGGGCCATAGGTGCTCACTAAGAAAGGGTATGAAAAATTTCGAATTTTTATTACGGGTTTGGGGGGGATCAAAGTTACTAAAATCATAATTTCAGATCTTTTATTATTATTACAATAGTGCTTTTGTTATTTAAGATCTATATATATAAAAGCCAAATACCACTCACTGACTGCACACTTAAAAAGAATACAATTACGTTAAAAAGACTGAAAATACCAACCACCACGGGCAACGCCGTACGGGTCAGCTAGTTTCATGTATGAAACTGTATTGTAACTTCATGTATGAAACTGTATTATGACTTATGGTTTTATAAAATTAATCACAAAAATGCTTTGAACAGACACTTTTACTCTATAAATACATTTCTCTTTTATATAGCTCAAAATGCTACTACATTTTAAACTGGACTTTGCTTAAGGCTTATAGGCTATGTAACGATGTTAAAAAAATAGGCTGTTTAGGCTAAACGAAATTTACTCTATAAAGTGTGGAGATATAGTTACAATTAAATTCACACAGTAATCATTATTATAGCAAACTGAGATGAAAATAGGTCTAATAAGTTTGTTTAAATCTTTACCTGGTAAGAGAGCTATTAACGCTTTGTCCTGTTAAAAATGTTGCAAGGTAGAAAGCATGGCTGCCGCAACATTTGTTGTTGGTTGTTGTTACGCATAGCACAATATAAAACACTTTCACGACATTACTTTTTTCTATTGCCGCACTTTATGAAAAGACTATATCAGTTTAACCATTTTTGACTTTACTTCGAAATTTAACAAGCTATTTCATCATTACATAATATGGACTCCGAAGCTCGGTTTAAGTTTAAGGTTGAAAGAAGAAAGAGAAGAACGAAGACTAGCAAACGTCTAAGCTGTAGCTATCTACGCATGCGCTGTACTGTGTACCAGCTATTTAGAGTTGTGTACGTTGATCGCTAGATGGAGTGAGCGTTTAGTTTATTAAGTATTAATCCAGATTAAATTTCTATTTTGGTTTAAATGGTAGCACGCTATTTGAAATAACGTCACAATTTGTATATTCACTTTGATATAATATAATAATGTATATATGTTACAGGATAATTAGATTCTCCAGTAAGAGTTGACTCTGCCTAGGTAAAGTCGGCTCTTACTGGTCTTTTCAATACAAGTTGATTAAAAGCGAAAAGTCATGAATTCTGAACAGTTACTAGTCAGAGTGGACTATACCTAGGGAAAGTATACTTTTACTGCCCTGAGTTAGTAAAAGTTGGCTTTTTACAAGGAAACGGTCTACTACCTAATAAAAAAACAAACCTTTATAATACAGCGAGAGATAAAAAATGTTCATAATTTATTAGCCTACAGCAAGGTCTTTGTGACACTTTGAGTTGCAGAGCACATCTTTCTTCTTACACATGCACTTCTTGGATTTGCATGTAATGTTGCAAGAGCATTTGAAAAATCCTTGTCCACTTCCAAGTGATTGTGAAATTGCAACAGTCCTCACAGCTATTGTTTTATCCATCAGCTTATTTTAACCTAACCGAACCTAACCTGAATCCTTGGTCACTATTGCACTACAACAAATAGACGAGTAATGGCGAATGCCTGGCGGGGATAATCAGAACAAAGATATGCGCGCGCAGTTACATGTGGAGAGCAACATCTCTGAATCAACTTTTACTAAACCACATCAGGCATGGTAAAGTTAACTCTTCCTAGGAAAGGTTGATCTATTTATTTTCAATCAACTTTTACTGATAATTTTAGTTAGAGTTTACTCTTCCTAGGCAAAGACAAATCTCCCTAACAATCTACTTTTCCTGCAACATATATACAGGGTGGAACAAAGTTAGTGTTAAAAACTTTGAGAAATGGTTCTATGGGTGAAAATAAATAGAAAATCAAGAATAATATTTTTTTGAAAAACGCTTCATTTTCCAAATATCCGCCATTTTGTTTCTTTTACTAAATAATTAATATCTAGAGAACGGTTTAACGGGTTGAGTTCAAACTTGGCATGAAGTTTAACCTAACAATGATCTATCTTAAGAAAAATAAACGATTATATCCAATCATGCATTTAAAAATGGCGGCTGTTTGAATATTTCAAACTTAAATTACTCAAAACCCGTACATTTTAACAAAAAAATGTCAAGACACTTTTTTTGTAGCCCTTTTGATTCCCTATCGGTTGGTGTAACGGTTAAAACAATCGAATGAAGGATAAAGCTAAGTTACTTGTAATAATTGGTTTATTCAACCCGGCATCTTATACCAACACAGTAATATTGAATGTACATTTGCTGTCATTGTTTTTAACTTAACTATTATTCTTCATCTGATTGTTTCAAAAGTTAAATCATCCGATAGGAAATAAAAGGGCTACAAAAAAGGTACCTTGACATTTTTTGTTAAAATGTACAATTTTGGAGTAATTTAGGTCTGACATTTTCAAACAGCCGCCATTTAAAGCGCATGATTGGATATAATCGCTTATTTTTCTTAATATGGATCATTATTAGGTTAAACTTCATGCCAAGTTTGAACTCAATCGGTTAAACCGTTCTCTAGATATTAATTATTTAGTAAAAGAAACAAAATGGCGGATGTTTGGAAAATGAAGCGTTTTACAAAAAAATATTATTCTTAATTTTCTATTTATTTTTATCCATAGAACCATTTTTCAAAGTTTTTAACGCTAACTTTGTTCCACCCTGTATAAATAAAAATTTTTAACAAATAAGCCTACAGTTTTATAAAATCATATCTTAATAATCCTTATAATTGTACACATTTACCGAGTTAAAAATCCCCTCAGCATAATCAGGTAGGCTTACATAAAGTTTGTTGTTTTTAAATAGTATTTTTTTAAATGATATATTTCTGATGTATAACTAATTAATCTGCCTATGATTTTTCACTGGGCTTACTAGTATTTTATATAGTAACATGTTCAGTTTTCCATTATAACCAAGTACCAGGAGACCGAGCTAAAGCTCGATTATAAGCAGGGCTATGATTTCAATAATAAATATTGGATTATTGAGTTTTGAGGTTAGGCCTACAACATTAAACAACTAAATAAAGGGTATATACAACATTAGGCTTACCTGTAATAAAAATACAGTTTAAAGGATTAACCATAATCTCAACGCTATGCCTCAGAAATAAGTCAGGCCTAAATTAAAGTTTAATATTTCAATATTGATTTAGGCCTAGGGCCTAGTTCGCTCACGTCAATAACTATTATTGCAAATTTCCGTGAACATCGTTTAGGTTAGGCCTATAACATTAAACAACTAAATAAAGGGTATGTTTATTTAGCAGAAGTATTCGTTGCCATGGTAACTATAAATAGATACAACATTAGGCTTACCTCTAATAAAATACAGTTTAAAAGAAAACCGATGATTATTGTAATGGCATTGAAAAAATTTGCATCAGCTGTGCTTTGTATTGTTTAAAATGGACAAATTTCACTTTTTAATTTAATAAAAAGACGTAGAAAACGAATTTTCCCAGACTGGTGACCATTTCCAATCGATTTCTCGTGGCCAAAAGCCCCATATAAAATCAAAAAATCAAAAATCCTTAGACGGAGATTCCAGATCCATTTAGCAGACAGACAATTATCTCTCGCTTTAGAAGATAAGATAGTTTTTAAAAACTATTTAAAAAATCATTTAACAGATTTGCCTACTCATGCTTCAAAGGCATATTTTAGTTGTTTCGGTATATTCCCTTACATGTACAAGCAAAATTAAATTGAGACAAATTTTTCAGTGATTTATACCTTTGTGTTATTAGATAAAACTATCTAATTGATAATATTCGAATATAATAAACAATGTTTTTGTCTTATCAAATATTGTGTACTCCAGATCCAATATCTTTTATCTGTTATCAATTACTACTGCAGTCTAGCCATTAGCCTATATATTTAAATCCAGGCTTTTGACTTCTTGAGATACTTGGTTTCACTTTAAAAAAAAGTTTCATCATAACAGCAATTAGTTGAGCTAGGGTCGTTAGACTCTTGTTAACTTTATATACTGCTCTTTAAACAGAGTGGATCTTTAATGTTCGGAGATAAATGGGGGGATGGTCAAAATAAAGAGAAACTTCCAATAAACATACGAAATGCATTCCAAAAGTAATCAGAGTGATTTTAGTACCGCCCACTACGCGCTGCAGGGGTCCTCAGGTAGATAATCCGATCAACTGTCAGTAGCTTTGTGACCTTCAGTCGAGTGAGTTTTAATTACGCGTTCTGTCGTCACGGCAAGACAAGATGCAGTGATCCCTCAAACAGCGTTATGCAATTAAATTTTGTGTGAAATTTAATACATTTTTTTTTTTAGGTGGTAACCTGGTTGGTTATCATCGCCTACGCGTGGAACTTAATAAATCAGAAACGGTGGAAATGATCAAAACAGTTTATGAAGAAAGTGCACCGTCAAATGCACAAATTTATCGCTGGCATCCACACCGAGAATTCAAGTAAACGTGGTCAGTGCCAATACTGTTCTGGACCGAGACGGACGTCAAAACCTTTCAACTTCTCGCTGATCAAACGAGGTTGCTGAAAACCAGCGTGTATCCAATTGTTACGGAAGGACTAAACATGCATAAAATTTGTACTAAATTTGTTCCGAAAAATCTGACTCAAGAGCAGAAGGCCAACCGTCTCAGCATTTTGGAGAAACTCATTGATCGTTTGTCTACTGAACCAGATCTATTAACGAGGTGATGAAACATGGGTTCTTGAGTACGACCCTGAAACAAAACGGCAAAGGTCCGAATGGCACACTCCAACCTCAACAAAACAGAAGAAACCACTCACGAGCAAATCACGTATGAAAACGATGTTGATTTTGTTTTTTGAAGCAAAAGGAGTTGTTCACAAAGAGTTCATACCTCAAGGCACCACATGTTCACAAAGAGTTCATACCTCAATGCACCACATGTTCACAAAGAGTTCATACCTCAAGGCTCCACATGTTCACAAAGAGTTTATACCTCAAGGCACCAAATGTTCACAAAGAGTTCATACCTCAAGGCACCACATGTTCACAAAGA
>JAGFPH010009847.1:0-17045 GCA_018207615.1 Philaenus spumarius | reverse complement strand
TCAAGGCACCACATGTTCACAAAGAGTTCATACCTCAAGGCACCACAGTCAACCTGACTTTATATAAAGAGTATTGAACAATTGACCATGAATAAACCAGCCTTGAACAATTCCGGAAGAGAGTTTTGAGGATGAGACCGGAGATCGTCTCTTCATGGCTCCATCATCACGACAATGCGCCCTCCCACACTGCCCTGTCCATAAGCAAATTTTTGGCTCAGAAAAGCGTACCCAATAGCCACCTCAGAGTCAAGATCTGGCTCCTTGCGATTTTTTTCTTTTTCCCAAGCTGAAATTGCATCTCAATAGGACTTGTTTTGAGACAATCGAAAACATTCAACAAACTGTGACGAGCTCTCTCCACAGACTTACAAGTTAATAAATTAAATGAAATGAAATGAAAATTTATTTTTATTAAATTACAAGTTGGTGCGTTATAAACTTAAAATAAAAAAAACATGAATTAACAAACGTATTTTAACAATACTAAACATAATGATTAAAACATTGATTTACATTACTGTATCTAACCAAAATTTAAGTCTTTTAAATCATGAGTAAGAAATTCATTTACAGAACAATATGGGTGTTCAGCATGACATTTAAAATCTCATGATTAAACTTTTAAATATTATAAACCGGGCAGCCGTAGACGTTTTATTAAAAAATTACATAATTAAGTCCATCGCTCCTAATTGATTTAATTATGTAGTCAAAACTGAGGAGCATTTATTTTGTTATTTCTAGTATTGTATGAACAGTGGTCACTTCTAAGGGAAAATTTTATCAAGATTTAATTTGTACATCGTACTTCCATCTGAATTTATAAATTGTAGATACTCAATATATTAACATTTTTAAACAGTGATTTACCATGCAGTAAAATGCACACAATGCAAATAGTTTTTTCTGCATTATAAATACATGATTTACATTAGTTGTATGACCCCCATATTGTAAAAAGAATGTGCGACTGAAGAAGGCCGAAGTATATACTAAGCAGATAATGACAGTTAATTAGTGGCTTTGTACAGCAAATACAATAAGCCTATTCTAGATAATCTTTTATTTAACTTGTTTAAGTAGAGCTTCCAATCAAGTTTGCTATCTAAATTTAATCCTAACATTTTTATGGATAGCCCTTGACTTTGTAAATTTACCAAAAAAATAATTCAACCACGCAGCCGAACCGCTGACGTGAGTTAAGCAAACTTCCAAAATTAAGTTCATAGGCCTATGTTTTAGAGTTTCAACCAACAATTTGGGAAATAGGTCTATTTACGACGGTGCTGAATAGCTGCAAAATGGTTTGCACGCCAACCCCCGTATTGGGAGTATCTTCAACACACAAAGCATTGCGTGCTTCGCACGCCAACTCCACGGTAGAATCCATCACATGGCTTTGAACCGGGTACTTCTATGGTATTTTATGTTTTGATCGATTTTGGGGGAACCAAGCGAGCTATAAGGTCGCGTAAAAAAACAAAATGTACAGAATAACATCCTACATTTATATTTGTAGAAAAAACTCAAAAACCAATTTATTTCATAGGAAAAATCTAAAAAAATAGTTACTTCCGGTCAAACAACGTGTTTCCGGTTGTTGGATTTTTTTTTGGCTAGCGAACTCATCCGAGCGACGTAGACAACCAACATGTGTACCAAATTTGAACCAAATCGGACTTAAAATGCGGCCGCTAGAGTGCGAACACAAATATACATGATTTTTAATGACTCCCCAAAACGTGTTCTGGGGACCATGATCGGTGCTCATTTGCTACTGCCGACCTTGGGTCTTACCATAAGGGCCATTGCAATAGCTAATTTTTCCTATGGAAATTCGCTAATAAGTATAAGTGATGGTACAATCCAAACAAAATAAAATGCAAACAACACTAAGTATTTGTATTTATATTTTTAAAATATATTTTACATTGCGGGGAAGGCAAAGGGATATTAGCTCATATAGCTGTGACGTGATCAAAACGATCGTTACCAAAGCAACCAATTGCATAAAATAACAGATAACACAGCTGATTTGGATAACCATTTTAGCAACACAATTTTAGACTAGCTCTAGTCTAACACAACAGACATCACTATACATTCTGATTCCCATCATCCATTACCTCATAAGATGGCAGCCTATAACAGTCTGATCAATAGATTAATGACAGTACCATTAGAGCATCACGATTTTCAAGAATTAAATACGATAAAATATATTGCCACAAGAAACGGTTATGGAAGCTCAATAATTGACAAACTTCTCTTAAAACACAAGGTTAGATCTGGATCGCATCCCAAAGAGAAAGAAAAAACGGTCTTCGTATCGACTGAATATGGCAACATCTTACCTAAAATAGTCACTTCTACCTTCCATAAACTTAACAGAACTATAGCATTCCAAACCAGTAACACCATCAAACAATTTTTTCAACCCAAAAACCCAAGACATATAGAAGACCAAACAGGTGTGTATAGATTGACTTGCGACGATTGCGAAAAGGTTTACATAGGCCAAACCGGGAGAACATTTAAGACTCAATTTAAAGAACACTTGCCAAAAAGATCAATTTCAGGCAACAAATCGAATTTTGCCCGCCATCTAATTGACGAAAACCATAGTTACACGAGCCTGGAAAATAACCTGAAACCAATTAAAATATGTACCAAAGGGAGATATATGAACGCAGTCGAGGAGTACGAGATCTATAAGGCGTTCAAATCTAAAGATGTAAACGGCGAACACCAATTATTAAACGACCAGCTGAGTTTTGACTCGAATACGTTATATGATACGGCGATAAGAATCCAAAAAGCCCGCGGTAAGAACAGGTTCAGAGTGCGCGAGACAACAGACTGACAGTTGCCGGCCGGTCGCCAGAAGGTGTACACCTAAACGTGAAATGTGCTATGTGTGTTTTGTGTAATTTAATTTTAATGTATGACAACCTCGATTGAGTAATTTTGTGTCTGATGATGGGATAATAGTCCCGAAACGCGTCACTAACGAATATAAAGAAGAGGTCACGTGACGGAAGAAAAGAAGGTAAGAAACTTTATTTTTAATAAATCAGTGACTTGGATACTGAAAATGAATTCATTACTAATAAAAGGTACTACAAATTTCAATGTCCCCATATCAATATAATGATGTCTATTAGAAATGTTGCCCAATCTCCCATTATTCGCGCCTTTTCCTCGAAAAATATGTTCTTTGCCCTTTTAACCCCTGTAACTATTCCCCCAAGGTCACGAAAGAGGTGCTCAAGGTCTCAAAATACAGGCGATGCCATAAACTACAATTTATAAAAATTTTATCAAAATTGTGTTTACAAATTTTGTTTGTTTAGAAACCACTATTTTCCTTTTAAACCCCCCTAACTTTTGGGGGAGGTCATGGATTTTTTTACTTCATTCTTATGCTAAAAAAAACCATTGTACCAAATTTTAAGTGTCTAGTATGACTTACATTTTCTAAATCACGAAATCTAAAGCACTAAAAGTCATAAATATGTTACAGTTAAGTTATGTCTACTAATGGGTTTGTTCAACCAGGCATTCTACACAAACACAACAATATGGAGGGTATATATGCTGTTATTATCCGTAACTCAACTACTATCCTTCAACCTATTGTTTTGACAGTTACACCATCCTATGGTAAATTAAAAGGGCTACAAAAAAAAAAGGTGCCGTAACATTTTTTGTAAAAATGTAAGGTTTTTGGGTAATTCAGGTTTGAAATTTTCAAACAGCCACCATTTTGGAACGTACGATTGGATATAACCGTTTATTTTTCTTAAAATAGGTCATTATTAGACCTAGAGATATGAACGGTAAACCCGTTCTCTAGATATGAACTGTTTTGTAAAACAAACAAACTGGTGAATATCTGGAAAACGATGTTTAGGAAAAAGTTTCATTCTTGATTTTCCCCTTATTTTGACCCAATCTACCGAAGATTGGCACTTTACTCAAAATATGGGACACTCTGTATAGTTAAGAAGTATTATTGATTTGTTATAAGTTTGTAACTGTAACCGCTACAAATGAAGATGACTTGATCATCGAAACATGTTTGAATATTAAACGTTTTTCTGTGAAAAACTGTGTTCATTTTACTATTTTTAAGGAAAAAGGCTTTTCTTCATCAATTGCAGGAAAGGTATTTAAAAATAACTAGTGGCTTGTAGGGGCAATTGCCCCTATATATTGTAGTAATTTTATTAAGTAAATTGTTAGTCTCATGATTCACCGTACCTTAAATTATCATTAAAAATTTGTGAATATAATACGCACAATAATTCTTACATAACTGCGTAATTTATTTTGATGTCTGCTATGTTTAAAACTAAAATTTGAAAGCACTGTGCAAGCGGTTTATTATCTAAACATAACCCCAAAGTATAATCTGCGCTAGGTTTTGATTGCGTATTACAGATGATGGGTGAAATCAGCTGTTATAATATATTATTAAGTTAAAGGAATATTTATTTCTTCTTTAAATGTTACACCTGATTTACACCTGTATATGCCCATGCTATTTAAATGGGACTTATTTTATTCCGTAACAAACTTTTGGGACACAATTAAGAAAAATGAATATTTTTCCCCAAAACTTCATGCCCAGACCTCTAAAATGAGACCTCTCCCAGCTTCCTACGACCTACCGTTCGCTCTGAATTTCATTTTCAAATTTGGGCTTACGGAATTAAATATATAGATACAATCAACAAACCAATAATTTATTACCAAAATTAAAATTACTGATAGATTTTAAAACGGCCTTTAAATTATCTTTTCTGAGTGAATTAACTTTCTTTGATACTTTTCTTCACCGCGCTGACACCAATACATTAATCACAAGTTCAACTTCATCAATCATGGGTTCAGTTAAAATCCCTAATTGGTGAAATTCAATCTGAATAAATCAACCTAAGCAAGACACACTGCTGGGGACAGCATAATAAACAGCTGATTCAGTAGGTTGAGAAAGATAGGCATTCAGTTCAGGAAATAGAGGACAGTTTCAAACTGAAATTATCTTTTAGCAACTAATTTAGAACGATTAAAGCCATTAAAGAGATGAGAAATATATGCCATTAAAGATTATTCAGCGTACAAATTCATACAATAATGATTGATCTATTTTGTTAGTCTATACAATGTTCATTTGAAAAACTTATCATATTTACAACAGAAAATCCATCCAGTTTTTACATAGAAGCTGGTTCTTATTTTGTTTATTTTAATATTTGATAACTTAATAAAATTGGTGAGCTAGGAAAAGCTTCAATACAATCAAGAGACAATGTGCTTCTATTAAAACTGGAGTGGTCGCGTGGTCTGTAGGGCTAGAGTTTTTAACGAAAGAGTATTTCCATAGGAAAGATGAGCTCTTGTAGCGACCCTTATGGTGAGACCTAAGGTCGGCAGTAGTAAATGAGCATCAATCATGGTCCCTAGAACACATTTTGGGGTGTCATTACAAATGTTATATTAAATGTTATTATATTACCAGGAGTCCGGAAAGTTTGGAAACTGTTTAATATTTCGTATATACAGGGTGTCTCTGAACTCTCTACCGACCTTTTCAGGTATTATTCCTGGACCATAGACAAGACAAAATATCATATTCAAAATTTCGAAAACTCAAAAGTTACTCGTATAGCCACCATTTTGTTTTTTTCACATAGGAAATTTTAATTCGAGAACGGCTAGATATAATTAAATGGAATTTGGTATTTAGCTATATTACCTAAAGACCTAATTACAGAAAAAAAATATTTTTTTACAATCATTAATTTCAAAATGGCGGCTGCCTAAAAATTTCAAAAGTTAATATCTTAAAAACCGCTCATAGTAAAAAAATTACATTTATAACGTTTTATTTATAGAATTTAATTGCAAATCTAATGACACCAAATTTACGGAAATCGCTTCATAAATAATGGAGAAAAATCAATTTTTAAGATATTACATTCTTGTCAATATCAACTGTTATCATGTGACATCGCTGCTAGTGAGCCACGTCGATCAGCTGTTTCAAGTATAATTCCACCAAACAGCTGATTAAAACATTAACCAGCTGTATTAAGATGATTTGCACCAATCACCTGATTGATACCCTTACGATTCCTAGGGTTCACTAATGCTTCAAATAAAACATAGAATATCAAAAATGCGTTAAAATTACATAAAAACAAATTGATTTATTTACATGAGATATGACTACAATTCTATTTACAAACGATGTTCAATATGCCCGCCGCCAAGTCGATTGCACATCGTGAACCTAGTTGTCATGGATTGCCGGACAGCTTCAAATTCATTCTTCTCCTGTATGACCGCAGCCGCCTCTACAATTCTACCGATCAGGTCCAGTTCATTTTCCACAGATGTTGAATACACAAGTTCCTTCATTCTCCCCCAAACATAGAAATCTAGGGGAGTAAGATCAAGTGATCGCGGAGGCCACGACACCGGTCCCCCGCAACCAATCCACTGCTGATTGTAATTTTGGTTGAGGAAATCTCTTACAATTTGCCCAAAGTGTGCAGGAGCACCATCATGTTGCAGCCACATGTTCTGTACGTCTGCCAAGGGGATGTTCTCTAGAAGTTCTGGGAGTATGTTCCTCAAGAACACAAGATAGGTGGGGGAATTCAACCTAGTTGGGAGAATATAGGGGCCGATTAAATTATCCCCTAAAACTCCAGCCCAAACATTAACTGAGAAACGATGTTGCTTGCTGGAAATGAAAGTTTCGTGGGGATTTTCAGGAGCCCAAACATGGCTGTTCCTGGTATTGAAAATACCATCCTGGTTAAAACTGGATTCATATGTAAAAATAACGGATTTCAAGAAATCTGGATCGTCCGCCAGTTTGTGCAGGAATCACCTGGAACAATCTACCCGATCTGGATAGTCTTGAGGTTCAAGGGCTTGAACCTTTTGGAGATGATATGGGTACAAATTTTCTCCATTGAGTACCCTCCACACAGTGTCTTTGCCTGCCCCCATCTCATTACCCACAGCTCGAGTACTTGTTCGATGGTTTTCTTCAAATTTACGAAGGACTTCCTCCTCAAATTCAACTGTACGCACCGACTTCGCAGCACCAGTATCTGCCATACTCACATGAAACGTACCAGTTGCGTGGAGACGGTTGTGGACAGCAGTGAACGTTTTGGCACTAGGACATTGTCTGTTGGGGAAATAGTCGCTATACAACATTCCCGCTTCATTTGCATTTCCAAATGCAGCTCCATAATAAAAATGCATATCGGAATACTCTGCATTACTATAATTAGCCATTTATCAATAAATTATGAGTACTGAATACGTTAACACAGATTACTATTAAAAAGCAACACACTGATTAACAATAAGCAACATACAGGAAAAAGACACATTGTAACAGGAAACTGTCATATTTTAACAATACATTGATCAATCAGCTGTTTGGTGGAATTATACTTGAAACAGCTGATCGACGTGGCTCACTAGCAGCGATGTCACATGATAACAGTTGATATTGACAAGAATGCAATATCTTAAAAATGGATTTTCTCCGTTATTTATGAACCGATTTCCTTAAATTTGATGTCATTAGATTTGCAATTAAATTCTATAAATAAAACGTTATAAATGTAATTTTTTTACTATGAGCGGTTTTTAAGATATTTACGTTTGAAATTTTTAGGCAGCCGCCATTTTGAAATTAATGATTGTAAAAAAACAATTTTTTTCCTGTAATTAGGTCTTTAGGTAATAAAGCTAAATACCAAATTTCATTTAATTATAACTAGCCGTTCTCGAATTAAAATTTCCTATGTGAAAAAAACAAAATGGCGGCTATACGAGTAACTTTTGAGTTTTCTAAATTTTGAATATGATATTTTGGCTTTCCTATGGTCCAGGAATAGTACCTGAAAAGGTCGGTAGAGAGTTCAGAGACACCCTGTATAAGGAAAATTTGAAGGTAGATGTAATTGAGGAACCTATTCTATGTAAAAATACTATTTTATTAAGATTTAAAAAAATTTATCCGACATTTTCAATGTAACTTAGTCTTTTTTTTTAAATAGGAAAGTGGTCATGTGATACATCATTTCGATGTAGGATTTCAAGTGAAAACCAACGGTGAAATTTGCACATCCATATCTTTAGCCGATTAAAAATGGCGGCCAAAAAACAACAAAATCGTGTTATTCCGATTTTGCCCCATTTCGCTGTATCACATGACCAACTTTCCATTTAAAAAAACAAAGTTACATTCAAGATGGCGGATAACTTTTTTTAAATCTTAATTAAATAGTATTTTTACACAGAGTAGGTTCCTCAATCACATCTACCTTCAAATTTTCCTTATTTACGAAAATTAAGCCGTTTCCAGACTTTTTGGACACCCGGTACATATGTGTGTTCACACTCTAACGGCCGCATTTTAAAAGCTTCGTTTTCCAGATATCTGCCATTTTGTTTTTTTTACAAATATTTATTCATATCTACAGAAATGTTTGACCGATTGAGTTCAAACTTGGTATAAAGTTTAATCTGACAATGATCTATTTTAAGAAAAATAATTCGACCCCGCAGCTGAACCGCTGACGTGAGTTGAACAAATTTCCAAAATGAAGTTTACAGGCCTATGTTTTAGGGTTTCAACCAACAATTTGTGAAATAGGTCTATTCACGACGGTGCTGAATAGCTGCAAAATGATTCGCACGCCAACCCCCGTATTGGGAGTATTTTCAATACACAATGCATTGTGTGCTTCGCACGCCAACCTCATGGTAAAATCCACCACATGGCTTTGAACCGAGTATTTTATGGTATTTTACGTTTTGATCGATTTTGGGGGAACCAAGCGAGCTACAAGGTCGCTCATCTCAGTCGCAAAAATCTAAAAAAATAGTTACTTCCGGTCAAAAAACATGCTTCCGGTTGTTGGATTTTTCTGGCTAACGAACTCATCAGAGTGACGTAGACAACCAACATGTGTATCAAAAATTTGGACCAAATCGGACTTAAAATGCAGCCACTAGAGTGCAAACACATATACAGTATATATGATTTTTAATGACACCCCTAAACGTGTTCTGGAGACCATGATCGATGCTCATTTGCTACTCCCACCCTTGGGTCTTACCATAAGGGCCACTGAAATAGCTCATTTTTGTCGCTAATAAGCGGTTATATACATCCATGCGTTTCAAAATGGCGGCTGTTTGAAAATTTCAAACCCAAATTACCCAAACACCGTAGAAAATAAACGGTAACATGAACTGGCACATACTTTTTCACAAACATTTCTAAATTATTAAACAGATTCACTGTGACTTCATAATTGTAGGTAGGGTAGGAGAGGTGATTTATTAAAGTAGGAGATTAACTAATAAGTAATATTATTATTATCTAGAGAGAAAACTATTTGATCGATTTCGAACAAATTTGCACCAAACACGTCAAATAGGCCAGTATAGATGCAAAAAAAGTTTTGAAAAATTTTGAAAAACAACCCCCTTTATGGCCAAAAAACCCCAAAAATTAGTTATTATTATTATTAGCTAAACGAGAATTTTTAGAAAGATGCGGTTTTTTGCATATGGTAGGGTACATTAAAGGCTACAAATAAGCCAAATTTTATCAAAATCGTTAGAGCCGTTTTTTTATTATAAAAATAATAATTGATTTTTTTCCAAAAAGGGGGTTGTTTTCAAAATTTTTCAAAACCGTTTTTCTTGCATCTATACAGGCCTACTTGACATGTCTGGTGCAAAATTTGTTTAAAATCGATCGAATAGTTTTCGCTCTAGCTTTGTATACATACAGACAGACATTTTGTAAAAACCACTTTTTTGGGCTCAGGGGGTCCCAAAACTGATATTTCTAAGTTTTAAAAAGTAAACTTTCGGAAAACAAAGAAAAACGACAATAATTTATTTCAATATCATTTTACTCACTATTACTAGTGGCCAGGGCAGTAGCTAAGGTTATCTGGGTCTTCATTCTCTTCATTAAAGATTCAAAAGTTTAAAAAACCCGGTTTTCGGAACACGCAATAAATGTTAAATAATTAAAAGAATTCGCTTATAAAAGAGGGGCGAGATAGGCAATATGGTTGCTTTGTAAAGTAACTAAGAGCGGTTATTTTTCAGTTTTATTCTGCGCAAGCCTTAGCCGAGTGGTAACGTGGGATCTTCCTGATCCGAAGATCCCGGGTTCCTTTTCATATCTGTGTGGTTCGAGGGTAGGAGGGCGGAAGTAAAGCAAATGGCGGTTGCCTCACTTGCAAGCTGACGGGATATGACTAGTTACCTGGTCTAAAGGCTTGGGATGTTTTGCATAATTTCACTGTAGTATTTCTGTATATATATATTTTATAAAAAAAAAAAAAAACAACGGACGACATATGGGGGAACACTACTTTCATTCGTCCTCAATTTTATGTCGATTTTGTATACTATATCTGATGTGAAACATAAGGAACTATTCATTCTTAGTAGATTGATATAAAATATTTACAAAAATAATCATTTTTGATGCAGTTTAGAAATAACATCTGAAAGGTCTACTATATGATATCATACTATATCAATGCAGACGTTGCAAATTTTTAGTTTTTACGATCTGCACAAATATTTAAAAAAAATAATGTTATTATATAATGTTTTATAATGTCAAATTACTCAAATAAGAAATAGAAAATATATAGTAGTAAAATAACACGACAATCTTTGAACAAAATAAAATACAAATTGTAAAAGGAAATCAAACCAACAGACAACTCTGTGCCTTGATAGTTTGTTTAAATTTTTTCAAGGGCTTGTGGGTAAGTTACAATGACGAAAGTTATATCATTTTAAAGGGAAAAAAACGGAGTGCAATAATCAGCAAAAAAAAAAATTCCGGTAGAAAAAATTTTTACCCGGTCTGGCTCCCCTTAACATCAAATATTGGTAGAACTTAAACTTTTTCTAAATTATTTAAACTTTTAATGGGGCTATTAAACTTATTTATTTTCATACAATTTACCATGGAAATAAGCCAGGAAAAGCAATAAGTTTTTTGAACAAAAACGGTAAACTAATATTTGGCATATTTAGAAAACCTACATTTACTGATAACATTATCCACGCAACATCCAATTAGCTGCATTTCACAGCACATTGACTCATTAACGTCCGATGAATAAATTTGACTTTTATGAGGAACTTAATTGTATTAAATGGATTGCCTTTTACAGCGGGTATAATGTTCATTTGATTGAAAAAATACTTAAAAATAAGTTAGTAAAGAATGCAAAAAATACATATAATATCCTAATATTTGTAAGGTTGGGGCCACAGAAAATGGTGTACAATTAATTATATTGGAAAATACTAAATTATATAAATTATATTAGCTGGCCAGACCCGGCTTTGCACGGATAGACAAATCAACCTGATACTAATAATTAGCCCAAGTGTTTTAGTTCATTGTAAAAAAAAAGAAAAAAAAAACAGTTCATTGTAGGCCTAACCTAAAATTATATTCACTTTTTGATCCAAATCAGTTGTTGATCAAAATCAGCTGTTTTAAGCTTTTCATACGAACAGTTGTTTTTTGTGCCCCTGATAAAATCAAAAGAAATCTTCTTCTTCCTTAAGATTGACCTTCCATAAGATTGAAACGTTTTCCCAAACATTTCACTATACCGTTCTTTACCATCTTTCCGAAACCGGCAGCTCCCGCCATCTAGCGACACAACGACAAACCTTATCTTTACTCCAGGCGGTACTGTTGCCTTACCTCGTTATCTACTTGAGTTGCTTATCGCGATATTCCATCAGCTGCTTGGAACCTTCTCGAAGCCTGTCTTTATTCAACGTCTTAACGGCCATTTTAAAAATATCCAATCTGCATCGAGCCTAGCCGCTACACGCAGCTCTTGAAATGCTGCAAATACTTTCTGCTTTGGAAAAGTAATTTCGTACTGCTACCAGGTGCGTTTTAAATTTTATTTCACATTAAAGTAATGCTCTTTAACAGGGGAGTATACGTTTAAAACTCTGTATAATTATGCCATGTTTAGGTTACGTCTTGCAAACCTGAAAGATTATTTTGTGAACTGAATTTTGCAAAAATTGCTACCATAAATTCTCATTTTATTAACATTTAGTGTAACAAATGGCTTTCAGCAATTTAACTCTTAATGTGTTCATATTAAACAAAGCCTAAATATTTCAAAGTAATACATTTCTACTTTGCTAAAACTAGTTAACAATTATTTGCATGTAACATATTCCTACTTTGCTAAAGCTAGTTAACAACTTTTGAAAGTAATACATTTTTCTACATGGCTAATGCCAGTTAACAATTATTGTATGTAATAGTTTTCTACCTTGCTAATGCAAACTTGTCAGTCTTGCAAACCTAAATCATTTTCTCATGGTTGTTGTAATAATGTGTTAATTTAAAAAAAGAAAACAGGAGCTAAATGCTGTATAAGTCATGTTTGAAGCTAAAACAATTTAACAATGTATCTGAAAGTTATAAATCTTTTAACATCACTTTTATAAGTTTGTGAAGCAAAATTAACATCACTTTATGCTGTAATAATATACCAAACCTGACTAGAGGTTAATAATAGTTGTGTATGCTATTTTCAAAGCCAGAACAAGTTCTAATTTTGTTTGCCACAAAATATTTTGCTAGATTTTGTTACTAAGCCAGTGTTACCAGTTTTAAAATGTTTTATACACTTTTGTCTATGTGTACACAAACAATTACTTTACTAATATCAGCTGAGGTAAAGCCTATTTAACAATTTGTGTGCTTGCTTATGAGATTTTCAGTAATTCTCACTAAATATCAAAAACATTTTTACAAAAACTAAGTTGGCTAGTTTACATGTCTGAATTTGTGAGAAACTGAAGCAAATCAGTTACTTATGCATTGTTTTTCTTTGTTAGCTTTGCTGGTTCAAGTTTGGGAGCTACAGACACTCCATCAAAATCTAAACAAATGTATTTGCAGTGACAGTGATTTATTTATTTCTCATCTCAAACGAGATGAGGCAAATTATATAATTAAACCATGTGGTAGTTTAAGAAAAGTACTATTAATGAATAGTAACATGCCTGTTTGATCTATAAAATAGAAATTTGTTTTTTTTTTTAAATCTACCTTTATACCCATAAGGTTGTTTCAAGTTGGCCAACGATTTTTTTTTTATTATTTAAATTTACCTGTCTCATCTGAGACATATTTTCTTTGCTATGTTTTTTGCTATTGCCAAATGCCTATTTTAATAAAATTTCATGTCAATATTTATATATTTTTCATTATTTAGGATCAATAACCTAACCTCATCTTGATTTGTTGCCTATGTAATATATATATATGTATGTGTATGTTTTTTTGTAAGTGTACTCTCCCACAGGAGCTAGTTTTTTTTTTTAGGGTTTAAAGGCGTTGTATGTAGTATCGCGAACAGGGTGTTTTTGTGGCTTTTCGAGTGGTTACGCTGCGACCTCCAATTTAAAATCGATCCACTGTGACTTTTCTTCCTTCTTAATGCCACAGGTGGTCGATGGCGTAACAAGATTAACATTGAAACTTTGAGGGCCACTGGGGCGTAGCCCTAATGTCCTAGGACTTCGGTAAATGGCCTAAAACCTTCCCAGGGTTAACCTGTGTTACTATGCAAAATTTCAAAGCAATCGGATGGACGGTTTGGTAACGCATAAAGGACAAACATACAAACGTACAAACAGACGGACATACATTGAATTTTATATATATAGATTAAATGGTGATACTGTCGGTAAACATATTAGAAAAGAAAAAGCTAATAAACTTGCTTATTAGAATACTTTATTATAACAGATTTTTCCTAAAACCTACCGTTGAAAAACTACAGATGTTTAAAAAGTCGGTAAACCAAATAGTTTAAGAAAAACGCACACTTTTTGTGTTACAACTCCTAAACTATCCAACCTACAGAATCGGCTCAGTGGCCATTTGAAAGAACTCGGCGAGCTGAAACCAATGTGCAACTCAAATCGAATATAAGTGCTACCAGTCTAAAGTAATACGCAGAAATTTGACCAAAAGAGGGTGAAATAGTCGTCTTTGGTCAACGACATACATAAATAATAAAACAGCGAAAAGTGAAGCTAAGTTAAGCTCTACTAATGACAGTTAATCAATATGCATACTAGATTACATTGTAGGATTACTTGTGAGGGTATGAAAAGTAAGGCCTTTGTGAGGGTTGAACCGTGATACTAGGTATTAATACGTAAGAGTTATTGAAACTTTTGACTTTGATTTTAATTTTGAATTAAATATTTAACTATGAAAACATATACATTTTCATTGGCTCCATCAGAATCACTCAACTAGGGTGCGCTACTCTTGGCTCGTGAGGGTACTCCAGAGACTAGGTATAAATAATTACAGAGACGTTTGAGTTTAGAAAATATAAATATATTAATCAAAATTCTTCAAGTATTTTAAGTATCAGTGAATCTATCAATTAGTGAACAAAATGTCACCAACTCACTTCTTTCAATAATTCAAATTTTACAACAATTAAATCCCCATTACAAATAACAATCGTAGACATTATTTAAACAATAAAATATGCCCTCCACGCTAACTAAACAATTTCATTTGTAACAGTTAAAAGAGTGAATTTACGTAATACATCAAATTATCATTTATAGCGTAATTATGTGTCAATAAAATATGGTTTAAATCTTTACTGTTAAATTGTGGACCATCCCCGATTGCTTAACGACTCAAGGTCTGGCAGCTAACCCTTATGGTTCAGTCCCAATAAAACTAAATACAGTACATCTTCAGCTAATGTAGGTCTAAGATTAAAGTGCTGATATATGATTCGTGTTTCAATTTAAATATTTTTACACCCCGAGATCTGACTTACAATTAAAAGATATTAAAACTACTTACATTGGTATGAACATTTTTTCCCTTCTCTCTTTCACTTAATTGATTTTATTTGAATGATTCATCCAAATTGTATCGCCCGAACCTTTATCACACATCGACTTACGACGCGACACTTTCACCCTTTTCAATATCGCCCAGAAATGGTTTCTTGAAGACTTTCTGTGTTGATTTTCAGCTCATGGAATTATTAGGTGTCTTCTCCTTCGTTGAAAAATTTGTACAGCCCCGTCTTCCACGCGTAAGCCTACCTTCTTTTTTTCCGCGTGTAGCCTACTTGACTATTTCTGGTTGGTTCGTTTAAATATTGGTTCCTTATGATTGGCTAACGATTTTGGTAAATTTGACATTATTTTATGCGGTTACAGATTTGGCCTACGTGCGTGGAAATGCTGGCGTATGCTGCCTTGAGTTTGTAACCTAATACTGGACATCCGTTTCAGGCTTCCGCTGTACGATAAATTGAATTCTAATTTAGTTTGTGTTCTTTTGTAAATTTATTTCTCAATAATTATTATTTTAATATTTTTTATAAGTTCTTATCGGTTGCTGGTATTTACCAACAACCCTGACAACATGTAAGCAAACAAGAAGGATATTTATCTATCTGTAGGCCTACATATAGTAAAATCGTGACTGTATGTCTGTTTAGCATCAACTGACAACTGCTGAACGAATAAAGCTGAGGAGCTGAGGTTTGAACCATTAGACGCACTATTTTTTTTCAGGAAGGAGAAATCCACATTCAAAAAATTCCATCCGTTAAGATATGACAAGCAATAAGCTAAGACCCAGATCTTTGATAAACCAACATCAGCTTAGACGGGTTTTGGCGCGCATTACAAGGACACAGTCGCTTCAGGAAACATCTACCAACAGTAGGTGTTTTTGACGGAAAATGAAACTACTCTATGAACAGACCCAAGGATCTGCAAGTTACATTATCTTCGATTGCGGGTTGCTGGAGCACAAATATAGAACACTCTTTGGAATCCAGTAACCAGGGACAAAGAGGACACCATCTTGGTGGGGAAAATCCTGGATCACATAAGAGGTACTGGATTCTAACCAGCTAAGGATAGCGACAAAGTGGGGCACAATAAACCTAACGTTGACGTGCAGGGCGTCTCCAATTGGATACAAGGTATCCTCCACCGTATAATAATAACTACTGGATCTGTGTTGATAGAGGTCATGCTAAATAATGGCTTGCACACAAACAATAGCTGATATCACAGTTTATAGTTAAAGGGTTGGAGCCTGCTTGAGGCTAATTGTTCAAGCTTAATTCAGTCTGTTGGTAACCTTGACTGGAGCAGACTCCAGACCACACAAGGTAGACTGCTTGCCTTTACCTTCAGTTAGTTTAGTTAAAGTTCGGGCCAGCTGAGGAATATATTGTTTATATTTTAATAAACGCTTTGAATAGAAACAGTCGTTTCATCACCTTATTTGAAGAACCTTCTAACCCACAACCCATCCTGACAACGGCTGTACGTCCGCAAGAGGACCGACGGCACACCCGAAGGAAGAAGGACCATCACCAGGGCACCGCAGGGGTGAACTAGACGAGGGCCACGCCACACAATACACGAAAATAATATGCCTAATCCAAAGATTTGAGAATGCTCTGCTGGATTTGTTTTGGCATGCAGTGCACTAAGGACTATAGGCCTAACTCCAGATATCTTGGAGGATGGATCTGAAATATTACACAACTTGAAATCCCCTGACCCTCCTACTGTGAGGATTATTGTTAACAATAACGTGAGTCATAAAAGTTTAGTTGTGGTTGCAAAACTTTGTATTTTTATTTACTCCGCACTTCTCCTCTTGCTTTGTCAGCAGTTTCTAGAATCTAGAACATCCCCCAAGGTATCTGGTAAGACCTATTGTGGGCTATTTAATAGTTATTGTTTTTTAATATTTTGTTTAAAGGCTCAAGCCCTTTAGTCCCATAGGAGCCACCTCCGATTGTTAGGTAAAACATTTTTTTAAACATTAAATAAATGAAACATTTAAAGAGTTTAAGACTCATGTTTGTTTGGTACCAAGTCACAATCTATATACAGGGTGT
>JAGFPH010009846.1:14895-40022 GCA_018207615.1 Philaenus spumarius | reverse complement strand
CCTATACCGACTGGGCTAATATATCTTCTGTTGCATCACAGGAAAAATTGTGTTACATATCTGACCCTCTATGATTTTAGGGGCTTAGGGGGGTAAGGGGGGTTAAAATGTCAAATATAAAGGCAGGTCATGTAATACACAGTTGAAAATCTTATTAAAAGAGAAACACAATGGCGTAAACTAGAGCTTAATATCTTGCTTTGTTTCAAATTAATGGGCAATCAAAGTTCTGGAAAATAATATACAATTTACTTATTCCTAATATTAACAAATTAATAAGCTGCTTTGATTATATCGTTTCTTTTGCTATTATTATGCCAGGCTGCAGTTGTTTACAACTATACAAACAACTTTCAAATTATAATATTTTTGCCTTTTCCCAATTGAATTTGTACCATTTGATTACAAATATCGAGTACAATATTTGATTACCATTATACTGTCTGCAATTTTCGATTTATTGACTACACCTAGTATCGCGTTCTTTTTTGTGTTTTTATATATTTATACTTAAAGGTTGTTTGGCTAACCAATATATATTTCATAAGTTATAATTATCACTAGCGAAATACAACATCCATGATTAATTAGTAAATCGCTTTAAACAGAAAATGTCTAGTTTGATGATACAGTAAATTCTGAAATATATTTAACATTTTTACTTTCTCACTATTTTATAGTATAGAGAAAATACTATAGTAATCGCAATCAAATCGATGTTAAGATTTTTGTGGAAAAATCCGTTTTGGGAACCCCTGAGTCCAAAAAAGTGTTTTTTTTTTTTATAAAATGTCTATATATATTGTCTGTATGTATACAAAGCTAGAGAGAAAACTATTCGATCGATTTCAAACAAATTTGCATCAGACATGTCAAGTAGGCCTATATAAATTCACGAAAAAAGGTTTTGAAATATTTTGAAATACAACCTCCATTTTTGCCAAAACAACCCCGAAAAATCTATTATAATTTTTTTATAAAAAAGACGGCTATAACGATTTTGATAAAATTTTGCTTAATGTACTCTACCATATGCAAAAACTGCATCTTTCTAAAAATACTCGTTTAGCTAATAATGATAATAATAACTGATATTTTGGGTTTTTGGCCGAAAAGGTGGTTGTTTTTCAAAAATTTTCAAAACCTTTTTTCTTGCCTCTATACAGGTCTAATTGACGTGTTTGGTGAAAAATTTTTCGAAATCGATCAGATAGTTTTATCTCTAACTAACAATAATATGTAATCTCCTACTTTAATATCACCAGTTTCACCACTCCTACCCCTCCAACAATTATGAAGTCACAGTGAATCTGTTTAGTAATTTAAATATGTTTGTGAGAAAGTATGTGCCAGTTCCTGGTACCGTTTATTATTTGTAAAATTATAAAAGAAATTATTAAAATTCGACACTTTTCGTAGCTTAAACTCTAAAAAATATATAAAATGCACTTTAATTTTGGTTAGGCCTTCATTTCAAATTATACTTATATAAAATAAACACGTTTCCGCAGTTATATGAGAGATACAGGTTTTCGCAGTTATTAATGTCTGCCAAAGTTCTCTGAAGTTTTAATTAAATAAAAAAACCAGTACAACTGCCAGATGCTGTGATGCTGACACACTCGTAAATATTGTGTCCAGTAAACGTTGCTGGAATAGAGAGCTTGGATGCGTTGTCATGTTCAAACTCAGTTAAATATATTTCAATCTCATCCTGTATTTTGTTAACTGTGTTTAAATATGGGCTTAGTTCTGGTTAGCTTTCATAAAGATGTATTGTGGAGAGGTCACTGAATCACTAGTTTGAATTAATTGGTGGTATAAATTTTACATGTCTGTCAAGTGATACACTCACAATATATACCCTCACCTTGTACCCTCACATATATATAAAACTAGCTGACCCGTACTGCGTTGCCCGTGGTGGTTTGTATTTTCAGTCTTTTTAACGTAATTGTATTATTTTTAAGTGTTCAGTCAGTGAGTGGTATTTGGCTTTTATATATATAGATCTCAAATAATAAAAGCACTATTGTCATAATAATAAAAGATCTGAAATTATGATTTTAGTAACTTTGATCCCCCCATACCCCTCCTAAAATTTCGAAATTTATCAAACCCTTTCTTAGTGAGCACCTATGGCTCTAGAGGAAGCTACATACAAAATTTCATTAGAATCAGTTCGGTAGTTTTGAAGAAATTGTGATTTAATAACTTTGATCCCCCCAAACCTCCCCTAAAATTTTTAATTTTTGAAACCCTTTGGTGGAGCGCCTATGGCCCTAGAGGAAGCTACATACCAAATTTCATTCCAATCTGTTTGGTAATTTTGGAGAAATCGTGATTTAGTAATTTTTACCCCCCAAACCCCCCTAAAATTTCCAATTTTTTCAAACCCTTTTTAGTGAACACTTATGGCCCTAGAGGAAGCTACATACCAAATTTCATTCAAATCCGTTCGGTAGTTTTGAAGAAATCGTGATTTAATAACTTTGATCCCCTAAAATTTCGAATTTTTTCAAACCCTTTCTTAGTAAGTACCTATGGTCCTAGAGGAAGCTACATACCAAATTTCATTCCAATCCGTTCGGTAGTTTTGAAGAAATCGTGATTTAATAACTTTTACCACCCAAAAACCCCCCTAAAATTTCGAAATTTTTCAAACTCTTTCTTGGTGAGCACCTATGGTCCTAGAGAAAGCTACATACCAAATTTAATTTTAATCCGTTCGGTAGTTTTGAAGAAATCGAGATTTAATAACTTTGACCCCCCAAAACCCCCCTAAAATTTGGAAATTTTTCAAACTCTTTCTTAGTGAGCACCTATGGCCCTAGAGGAAGCGACATACCAAATTTCGTTTCAATCCGTTCGGTAGTTTTTGAGAAATCGTGATGAGTGAGTCAGTGGGTTTTCGCTTTTATATATATAGATGTAATTTAATTTTGGTTAGGCGGTAAGAAAATTACCAATAAATTTTACAAAAATACTAGTATAAAATATATATTATTTTCCTTTTTATTTGTACATTTTTTCTTCACAAAAACCAATAACTGTTAGTAACATACTTTGCAACTTTTAATGTTTACAGTCATATATTCTCAAACTTGGTTGTTCTTTTCAACTGGTGAGAAGCCAAATTGACCCATGTTGTTCAATCCACCATTATTAGCCTTTCTGATGCGTTGCGATATATTTTACCCTGTACCTTCACTCTGTACTCTACCACTAAGAGATATTGAAACTATTCTTCTACGACCATGCCCTTGATAATTAAACATTGTAAGTTACTTGAGTTAAGTCTCACTTTGTTTCTATTAACTGTACAATTTAGACGTTTTACATTAAATCAATTATTTGAGGTATAAACTATAATTGCACAACAGAACGAATTTGCCTGGGCACTCATAACACATAATAGGAGGAAACCCAAGTTTATATTTTTGTGGAAATATAATTCTTTTCACAATGATTGAATGAAACCCCGAACCTCAAATAGAAGAAACAAAAACAAAACAATTTAATGAAAAGTTATGTTTAATGTAATACCCTAATGCACATTTCAATGACATGGTCATCATCCTCAGGTGGCTTTAAACACACGGAGTAGTGATAAAACCCTCTGAGGATGATGACGCACAAGTTTTCAGTTTTCGTTGTCTCTTGATGCAAGAACATGTCAAAGCGTTGAGTATATCGATCTCCAACATGATGGATGACTCGAATTCCTTCTGCCCTTATTGGGTTTTAGACGTGGCATTTGCATAGCAAAATACTTCTTTGTCTATCGCTTATTCACCACAGTGATAATAGAACTTTAACTGTTCTCTTACACTTCAAGTCTTTAAAATAAACGAATACTTCTATGTTCCGTATACAAATCTAAATAATAAATGAACGGAAAGTCACAAGAATGTTAACTATCTAAGCCCTGGTAAGAATTTGCTTATACGTATGGTATTAATATTTTGGAACAATATGTAAGTGTAAGTTCCAGACTCCAACACTTTGGTTAAACTCCATTTAAAGATCACACCATTCAAGACTGGCAGTGATCCCTGAATGTATCAAGAGGTTGTGTGAGATACACACTTTAATAGATCTATTTCTCAAAGTAACAAGATAAATGCATTTTATTTGGTTTTTAGTGGGTAACACTCTGAGACTAAACATTACCTCTTATAAAAGACGGCAGGGAGTATCTATCTAGCAGGGAGGGATATCTAAATAACACATGAACGGAAAGTCACAAAATGTTAACTAGCTAAGTCCTGGTAAGAATTTGCTTTTCGTATGGTTGGAACAATATGAATGTTTCAGACTCCAACACTATGGTTAAACTCCAGTTAAAGAATACAGATTTCCTTCGGTATTTTGACAGAAGAGCAGTCATGACTGGTAGTTATCCCTGAGTGCATCAAGAGGTTATGCGAGATATAGTGATACCATAACACAATCCAATTGGACTCTGTCACAAAGGAACAAGATAAATGTAGGGTATTTGGTGTTTAGTGGGTAACCCTTTGAAACTAACATTAGCTCTTATGAAAGACTGCAGGGAGTCCCAGGTACTCAAGTGCATAAATAGTTTTCTATTACTCTTTGAAAATGTATAATTATTTGAATTGTATTACAATGTATTTTTCGCAATTGCGTCAGGCAACTCAAAGTTGAAATCAAGTCAAAACAAAGCTTTGAATATAATGATGGACTTCACAAGTTACAGGAGTTTCATTCAAATATAGAGACATGTTCACCTATAGATCTAGAGCAGTGCATAAACAACAGGGCTAAAGGAGGGCTTAGGTTATTGCAAAATGTTTGTATCCCACACAAATGTTTTTATGAAATCGAATTTTCTGTTAAAATAAAATAACTGGATTGAAAAAAAAGAAACTATATTGTATACTTACACACTATGGATATTTGAGTGTTATATTACTTATTGTTTAAATTTCTAAATATCGATTACTCGACAGTTGTTGCTGCTACTTGATTTCGTCTCGCAGGATATTTTATTTTATTGTTTGGAGTTACCTTGGAAAGAAGTTCCTTCCTTATTGTGCAGTTTCATCTAATTGATCTAATTGTACCCAGGATGTGCTATAACTGTGCCTTGAGGATTTTTGGGACGTGTTGAAACTGTACAGATTTTTTGGGCTATACAGGGCGCCAAAGTATAAATGAAAAACAACTCCATAAATGCAATATAAGGGTACTTAAGGAAATTGAAAATTCAGAAACAGGATTCGAAGGGATTTGCGAGGTAAGTGGAAGGAGGTAGAAATAGTTGGGCTTGAGATTAATAATTACCATTGTTTTATTGCTCAATGTAGAATTACAAATTTACAAAAACAACTTAAAAACTCTCAATGTGAACTACAAAGACAGGAATATTGCTAAACCTTAAATTATTCAGACTAAAAATTAAGTCTATTTAAAACGATTTTACAATTTTTGGTCAAATACTTGACAGACGATTTTAAAATATATGTAATAACTATACTCAAGGCAAAACAGTTTATATTCTAAAAGTGATACACGTAATTTTCAGAATCATTGAAACTTTTAGCAATTCAGTACAAATACATAAAAAAGGCATTAATCCTAAAATTATTGTGGATGTTTTTGATGATATCATAAAAACAGAGAGAACAATTTGTTTTGAAATGTTTTTTTTTTTTTCAAAATATGTGAAAATAAACAATGTAATTTATTTTAAAAGATGAATGTAACATTTTAATTATTTAAATATATTATTTTTGCAAATGGAAATATAAAATTAATTTATTACAAATACAACCAAAGAATATAAATTATCCAATATTGTATATATAGTACTAGATTTTATTAAATAGACCTAATAATTTAACGAAAGCCATTGAATAACTCAGAGTACTTTTATCATTACCACATTTATGTCATTAAAATAGAATTTATGGACGTTTATTTTATTAAAATACTTCTTATGATGTAATTTATGTTGTAATAAATTATAGTTTAATCCTCCCTGATCACAATTTAATACTCAAACACATAGCATATCTTATAGCTTCATTGTGAACAGTTAAGTTCTTAGTAATAGTCGTCTTGGAAGTTTCAAATTTGACATGGACCGATAATTTAAAACTTTATCCAGAGGAATACCACGGCTAGAAGAAAAAGCAAGTTTTTCTTAAATCAGAAAACATTGTCACAATACTGGAACTGATAATCATATTCATACAATATTTGCATTTATTTTTCAAAGAAATATTTCATTAAAAAAAAGAATGTTTGAACAGGAGCATGGTTATGTTTTATATATTAAGGCACAGTCAAGGCTTGAATTATACTTTAAGTCAAGTACATCATCCAAAGAATATAAGCCCCCTACTTCATGCGTGTGAACTTCTACCAAAAGCGTAATGCGGCGTCTCACTTGCGACTGCAAAAGTTACTCCTAATGAGGTGAGTCGCCCGTTTCCAAACTTTTATGCAGAAGATTGTGTGCCACCCGACTTAAAATATCGATGACAATAAAGCAAGCAATAAGCTATTTAATGCAATTTAGTTCGACGTTCTTGTTCTCGTATTCCTAAAGTAGCGTCATTAACAAACTTTGACGACTAAACCCCGGACTCATTTAATTAAACGAGTCTATTAATTAAAATACGTAGTCCACTTGAGGCCTGGTGTTTAGTCAACATTATTAGCAAGACTTGATACAACAAACGATTCTAGTGAGAAATTCAAATCAATGTCACGGTTACATTTTTAACTTTAGTATTGAACTTAAATTCTTAAAATTGGTATTGTTTCAATAGACAAATAATCTTAAATGTTGGTATTAACCCAAGATTGTTTTAATTGAAGGAGAACTAGCGAATGTATAAATAAAATCAACTTAATTAAATACAATTCATGCATTATTATCGGCTATAGTTCATCAAATTATTTAATATAAGTATACAATTCTGCTTAAAATAATATTTTAGAACCCCAATACATCAATAAAGTTTTGTATTAATTCTCTTTATCTAATGACAAGTGAACTACCTTTGTTATTATATTTTATTATAATTTTTTAGGCATCGTTTTATTTTTCATTTTCCTCATTGAACAAAGGTAGTTTCACTTTGTGATCTTTAGTTTTCCTGAAAATGTTGCTAAATAGACGAGATCTTATTTCCTAAAGTATTGCATCTAAAATTTGAAGAAAAACTAGTTAAAACAAGGTTATAAAAGATAACCTACGGTATAGGAAAACCATAGTAGTTACACATTCATTTTATTTATCTGATTCCTTCCGAACTCTGTGGCTAGTAAGTAGGCACATGCTTCGACTATTTACCCAGTTACATACTATAATTGTTATTGAATGAATGGTTTTTCACTATGACCAAGATGTTCCCATTTCACGACGAGGTAAAGGACTTCAAGGAGAAGAAAAGTTGTACGAGTTGCAATTCTCTTTGCTTTAAATAAAAGACAGAACGCTAAATACGCGTAGAGTCGGAAGAGCTTTGATTGTTTCGTCGTGGAGGGAGTCGACAATTTCGTTTAGTTTCCTGCTTGGAAGCAATAATTTGGATACTTGACCTTTAGAATTGCATTTTATTTAATCGTTTCTTTGGATTTAGACGAACAAAGAATAAATGGAATTCAATTTGAGAAAGTTTATGTAGACTTCAGTTTGATTATTACGAAAAAAACTGTCTGAAATTTAAAAGATAGTCTTAGTTCTTTCTCTAAACAAACCCTTAGTTTATTTAATACAAAAAATTGTTAATTACGAAGAAAAACAATCATTCATAATTATATTTCACTAATCGGAAGATAATTATTTAAAATTTATTGAATTAACTATTATTATTAATTATAACAAACATGAAATAATGTTAGTTTTATTTTGTTAATTACCGAATTAATATAATTTAATACGAGATAATACAGGTTTTAATTAATTAGTATTATTTGCAAGTTAAAATAAAATACGCCTAGGTATTGTATTTTATTTAATAACTCAAAATACTACTACGAGTACTTTAGTATAGGTCCAACGATACTAGAACGGGGATTAGCTTGCAAAACACGGAGAGGCTATTTTATAACAAAAAAATGCTAACTGGAACTATCTACGTAATTTTTATTGGTAGAAACAATCACTAAAACAAATTCTTTAGCCGTGTAATTATCTGGACTAACAAATAAGGTTAAAAAGTCGTACATTTATAGTAAGCATCCCTGTTTATATCGCCGACGACGACATTTGGAAAGAAAAATAGTGCTACTAACCTAAGCACTTTTTAAATGATTAAACGTTAAACGTTAGTTTAAATGGGGAAAACTCTGTACTTATTGTATTCCTCACTACCCGAATTTATCGGGTATAGCCAAAATACTCGACCGTATTTTAACGTATATGTCGGACTCGACCGACCCTCGGGTAATGAAAAAAACCTGCCCAAAATGTATTACCCCCATACACCTAATTTATAGATTTCAGTACTATAAGATCAAAAGAGGTACCATTTGATATATATGATATAAAACCAATGGTTTTTTTCAAACACACACTTTCGTATATTATAACCCAATTGTAATCAGTCTAAAATGTGGATCGAGTTTACCGATTGGAGTGTCAGTCTTTATATGTAAAATATATACATTAAACTTTTCTCTCAATCGGTGCACAATTGGTTAATATGAATAGGCCTGAGCTCTCTAAAAATCTTGCAAAATTAAGTGACTATAAAATTACCTTAGATTATGTGAAACTTTTACTTGATGTATGAGTATTTTTAGCATTTTCTTGCAATTTTAGTTTATATATTGATCATTATGGGTTTTTGTTTTTTATCTTATGTTGGGGTTTCTTAAGTATTTGCATATTTATTAAGTTGTTTTATATTTATATATTAATAGTATATTCTTGTAGATATTATTAGGTTTATTATTGCACCTTCTAACAAAAAAGTAGTCCAATTATCTAAAACATGTGTTAATTGTATTCAGAGAGAAATAATATTTCCAGAATTTCCTAGTTATAATTTGTTTCAATCATTATAGTGTCAGAAATATATGAAATGCAAGTGGGTATGTGCATTCCTAGTTTTAAACATCTGTCGTCTGTTGTTTACTTTTACATATCAGATAGTATGGGATGAATTATTTCTGGACAATTAGCGAGAGTGAAACATTATTTTTTGCTTAGCTTAACATTTTGGGCCGAAAAAAAAAACTTAGCTTAAACTATAAGTTATTAATAGCTTTGTGTTTTTGAAGCTAATGATAGTTTTATTTACAACATAGGTCAGTGACATTTCATCTTAAGTGCACATTAGTTTGCATCTTTTTGGTGACCCGAGCGAAAATCAAAATTGACAATATTTTGAAAAACATGGCGTAAAAACTTAATTTTTCATGACATGTTTCATTGTTTGAGTGTATGTTCAAAACTATACAGTTCTTTGAATAAATACACCATTTATTGTGTGGGGAATGTTTAACGAGTCATATTGTTGCATCGATAGGAAAATTCATTACAAAATGTTATGTAAGTAACATTGTTTTTTTCTGCTTGTTATAGTAATTTAAAAAAAGGAATTAATAGTGTTTTTTTATGTTTAATAAATAAGACGTTTCGTCAGTTAATAACGTAGCTATCATAGTTTTTGAAAACCCCTTAAATATTTTCAATTATGACCTGCCTCTTCAGAGTAATTTTTTTCTTATATTATGTCTGAGAGAATGTGTGTATACATAATGTGTGTTTAGGTATGAGTAGGGAGTATATTGTTGTACAAGACCTTACCCACTCAGAGGCTTATGTTACGCAAATACAATTTTTAATGTCTGTGCTAAAGTTTAATTTAGAACGCAATTATTTGTAGATAAATACAAAGATTATGTTATTATGTTGTGTCCTTGTAGTATTATTTATAGTGTACAGTAAAAGTAACACCAAACGAATATGATTCCATTCGGGCGAGGGAAGCAGAGTGGCTGAGAAGCTAAAGGCGTAGTCCAGTCCGCGAAGGTTCGAACCTGGTTACTGGCTATCGATTTATCTGCTCTAAACGCTACTACCCCTGTCTTGATTGGTATAACTGTCATAAAGACAAAATCTATCCCTGTGACTTATTCTCCTAGTTCTTCTGTCTGTCACCTTTTGCCTCGCGATTTAAGAGAGAAGTCTTTCCGTATTATTTGGTATACATTGTTTATATTTTCTAATACGATAATCTAAATTAAATAAAACTTCCCCTACAAAGTAGTTAGTTATGTATAGTTATATAATAAAGAACGTCACCTATAAAGAACCTTATAGAAACGAGCACCCAATCTTTAAAAAATACTGCTTTCTGAAATTGGACTCAAGGCTGAAAACTGGTGAAAACAATTAATTAAATATGGCCTATAAACCTTCCTTTTATGTTTTACGCAAAATGTAGTGCAAAATATTACTTTCATGAAATGTAAAATACTCGTGTTCAAAGAGGAGATACAAAAGGAGATAAATTTGGCGCAGAAACTTTGAATAAAAATCATTTTATTAAAATATCATACTATAAGTTCTTCTATGACATATTCTAAGTATATTATATTGAAGTAATTAATTTTCTCTTCAAAGTGAATGTATTGCCCTTCAGCCTTTCCAGAGTGCGGTACATATGTAGGTTAAGCGGGTAAGATTTATCTTCAGCTAAGTGTAGGAAAAGCTAGAAGATTTACATTTGCTTATATTCTTTATGAATATCTTAAAAAATGTACTAATTGAGTTTCTAATATTTTAGTATTTATATTCTGTATCATATACTATAATTTACTGACATTAAAAAATATACATTTTGATTTAATTTTTGTTTATTTGTACCGTTATTCGGTTATATCTCAGAATTTACTGAACCTATTTAAAAAAAATCATTCACTGATTGGTGCTTTAATCACCCTGGTTTACAGAGGTTTAGTTTTTTTACATAATTTACATAATTAGTACTAAAAAAAATTAAAGAAACAACGATTACGCTAGGATTTGTATAATATTAGTTGCAGTTGCTACAGCAACGAATAAAATATTAATACATAATATACACATCTTCGTGAGTCCGTCAATTTAAAAAATAAAAATAAAGTCGGGTACTTTAAAATGGTTAGAATTGTAATTCCATTTGTTAGTTTTACCTATGACATAAACGTCCAACTGAATTTAGTAGAAGTACATAGTGTAAAGTAAAGTGTTCGTAAACAGCTTAACTAAATATATACCATTTATTTCATTAGTATTTGAAATATGTGTTAAAAATAGGCCTATATATTAAAATAATATCCTACTGTACTAATTTATTTATAAGGAACATTTGATCAATATGTACGACATAAAATATAGACTAAACTTTAAATTAAATCGACCTCAATAGTGTGAGTGGTGGGGGAAGCTCTCATAGGTTTATCCTGGAAGGTGAATGTATTAATATGCATGATTAATTGCATAAAAAGAAAACAAAAGAATAATTATTTCAAAGGAAGATGTAATACATAGCAACGGTAAGGCTGCACTGATTTTGGAGACTCGTTTATAGGTTTCTTTGTAAAAGCCCATATGTTCCTTTATCATAATTTTCTATGAGATATATACAATGTTCTAGCTTTGAACTGGTTCTCTTTAACAAACACCTATTTGTTTCTAAGCACATATTTATTGGTCAAAAATAATGGCATACGTCTTTATCCTTTTTATAAGTTTTTTATCTTTAAATGAATATATATTTGAAATGTGGGTTTTTTCAAGAAAATTATAAGGTTTTAAACAAGTTTGCAACTAACAAACCATAAAATGTTAAATTTAAGGCATGTTAAATTTAAGTCATCTTCTAACGAATTAATGTAGAAAAACTATTTTCTAATGTGTTATGTATGTTTAACTTAATTTTAATTATAAACCTGTCGCTAGTACTAATTACAATACAGCTGTAGGTATAGGTGAAAGCTAGAAAACTTGTTATAATCACTCCTAAATAGTTCTGATAAGATCTTTTTTACTAGTACATATAATACTTGTAGAGATAATAAATAAATAAAGAGTTTTTAATTGGTGAGGTATTTTGAAAGCAAGCCTTAGCAGAGTGGATAGCGTGGTATCTTTCTGAAAAGAAGATCCCAGGGGTTCGAATCTAGGCTAGAAGTCAGGTAGCTCTTCATATATGTGGTTAGATTGAAGGAGGGCTGAAGTAAAGCAATCGGTGATTGACTCGCTTCCAAGCTTACAGGATATAACTTACCTTTTCTTCGGCTTGAGATGTTTTGCATACTTTTACATCGACATAACACTATAACACAAGTGAAACAAATAGATTAACTAAAAATGGTTGCACTAAGCACATGAGTAACATCATCTACTTATTCATTGTTACTTTTGTTTTTGTTTGTTAATTTGGTTTGACCACTCTGATTTTTTTAAATTGATTAGTTTATTTAAGCTAAATTAATCTTGTATAAGTATTTGATTGTTAAAACATTGCACTCTACTTAAATCTATTTTGAGTACAAACCATTTAAATTATCTACTCTTACTACAATACCAATGAATAATATTTATATTAAAGTCCAACTACATATAAAAGATAGTAAACATGTTTTGAATAACTTGTAATTTAAGAATTTTGTTTCGCAAAAGTAATATAAATTAAATATATATCAGAACACCTTTAAATATAATATGTTATACTTTATAAGGCAATAGTAGATTCAATTACACTTCATGATTGAAACCTATCTGTTATTTGATGGCATCAGATTAAACTAATGTTTATTACTATAATGTATTTCCAATATTTATAATTGTGTTTTAGAAATAAAGTTTACAGATTGTATTAAAATTTAGGTTTTATTTTAACAATCTAAGATGATTAACTGGTCAGTTAATTTGTTGTTATGGTATGCAAAATTTTATGTTATTGAAATAATATATAAATTAAGTAGAATAAAATGTTTAATTAATAGAAAACTTACAAGATTAGAAATCGGACTGTTAAGCAATGGAAGATAACTTCAACAATTAGTTGTGTTGATTTATTTCCTTCTCAAAACTGATTTTCTATTCCTCCAAGCAGAAATTTTGCGACTATTAGAGAGCTAGCAATATTTTATTTTCTTATGGACTATTAATACCTGCAGTGCCAGTATCAAATTAGATTAACGTCAAAAATTTTTAAACGATTGCCAGCTAAGAGCCCTTTTAGGCGTTTTGTACCGCTACTCTACACAAAGGGAATGATAGAGCATCGAGCGGCAGTGCATAAAACATTACTTCATATCGTGTTGAAATGCTGGCATCATTTTTGCAGTTGCAGCCCTAGCCTGGAGCAACAAGAATTAATTTTAAAACTATGTTGTACTAGATATTGGTTTAAATATGTTTCAAGGAAGGGACATTTAAGAAAAAGCTGCTAAAAATATAGTCTAAGCTCAATTGTACGAAAAGGGGAGCATGTAGTTGGCATGCGAAGCACGCAGATGTATTTTATAGTAATGTATGCCTGTATTCAGATTGTATTTTAAATATACTTATTATATAATGGTCAAATGATAATAACATGTTTTTTTAATACTTTTACGGTTTCAGATTCAAACCATCATCAGAGAAAGAATTAATAACAATAATTGTATTGTTTATAAACTTCTTCGCTTATTTAAAACACTTTGAGAGACATGTAACCTTTATATACTAACCAATTATTTCAAATAAGTTATTCAGTTAACTCTAAACTGTAAATCTTTATGGAAGCTAACCAGAACTAAAACTGTACTTCAACACAGTGAATAAAATACAGGACGAGACTGAAATATAACTGATATGTAATTTGAACATGAACACACGTGTAAACTTTCTCTGTTCCAGTACTAATTGGACCAGTTCTACTAATTATATTAGTTCTCATTTGTAGTAATTTTCGGCAGCGTTTACAAAGAGAGCACATTTACGAGTGTGTCAGCAACTTCTGATAACTTTGGCTAAATTAATAACTGTGGAAACCTGTGTCTCACATATTATTGTGGAAACGTGTATATTTCATATAAATAAAATTTTCAATGAAAATGATATTAACAAAAAGTTTAAGTATTTATTAATTAATAACCACAAAACACAAAACAATCTATTTCAAAAAATTATTATTATTTAGGTCCTAAAAGGCAGTATACAACTGATTATTTTAAAACTTTTATTATTTTTAATATTTTCCCATGATAATTTAATGGAATAAATAAAACAGTTCTAATTGTCTACAATAAAATTTACTTACTAAAATTTATATGTTTAAGTTAGATCTATAAATAAATAATAATAGATGAAACAGTATTTGTACAAAAAACATTAGAATGCGTGTTGTGCGTCAGAATTTTCTTTTATGGGAAGTGTTGTAAGAGCGCAGTTCAACTTTCAAACCAAATTAGGAAATAATGTTTTTCAGGGACCGTATCACAAGGATAAATAGCAGTTTTACGTTCATTTTCTGCATGTTCTTGTATTTGTTTCTTTTATTTAAACTTTCCAATCGGAAAGTTTCTAAAAATCTGTAGAAATCTTAAAAGTAACACTTTATAAGTACTTTCATTCAAAATTATAACAGTTAAATCAACAAGTTTAGAAAAAGGCAATAAATCGCTCAAATTTCAGTCAATTTGTTTATAAAAAATGACACAATTTATTATTTCTTAAAAATAATTTGTTATTATATTTTAATGGTTTCTATCAAGATTTAATTATTTACATTTTTATAACGCTGCCCTAAAATTTACTGTATTATGAAAAGCAATGCTTTGTATTACTTCAACAAAGTGTGGAAAACAAGGATGTGTGTGACATCATATGACAAAACTATACACATTCTGTTACCACTACGTATCAAGGCCATATTTAGGATCTGTAGGCTCTCTGCAACAATTACTGTATGTTTGTGTGTTAAAAAAACAAAATCATAGTTGAGATTCAGATTCATGTTTATGTTCCAAATTAAGCAAACATTCGTAATTCAATTCTAAAAATAACAATAATATAATTTTAAATAAACATCTTAGGTATATGGAGGATAGAAAGAAATGTAACAAACATGGACATTTTACTGTTACGTAAGTGATTGATAAAATATTGTTTTCCCATTAACTTGAAGCTACACCCTCTTGAATCTTGTATTAATGACGTTTGTCATTATTTATGTGGCGAAATCAATACACAACGTTTCTGGAATATAAACCAACTACCGTTATCATAATTATATCTAAATCTACAGGAACAAAAGCATATTGGTAGAGCCAGATATCTTGAGAGATGACTAGAAACTACTAACAAAAGTTCGGGGTAAAAGGAGATAGTTGTAAATTCCCGACTAAAACACCAGGTTGGAACACCCCGAAATAAATTTGTAATACTGTTGTTACTGCCAAATCTTAGCAATAATCTTCCCAGTAGAAAAAAGTACCAGCTAAGTTTTCATTTTATTGAGATTTATTTTACTGTGTTGATTTTAACACACAAATGATGTCAAATGTCCAAATAATAAACCATAAAATTGAACAATCCAATAAATCATTAATAAATGATAACTTCAAACGGAGAATAAGTTTTCAAGTTGGGTAATATCTTAGGGTCATCCCCTTGGATATCTGGCGATACTTAAACAATTAAAAGTCAATATTACTCAGAAATCAGACGAAATTTACAACAAATATTTCGAATTTATTTCTCCGATATCTACAAATCTCCTTTTAATGTATAACATACGTATGTTTACTAACTCGGGGCAATTTGTTTACATTGATCCATTTACACAGTAGAATTTCAAAAATATTTCCCAAATCCAAGATTAGATAAACACCACATACAACTCTGAGGACACAATTAACATTTCATCACAATGAGATTTGTCGATTGTAACATGCAACACTTTACTCACATGGTTGTAATGTATCTTTTAAGGTTTTAGCTGGGTAATATAAGGATCTGAAACAGCAGTTTTCCGACACCCGAAATGGCTAGACATAACTGTCGCTGATTTCTTGCAGATATTATTATTGCAAATATTTTAGTTTTAGTTTATCTTAACGGTTTAGACAGCGAAGTAATTAAAAAGACTGTTCCTTAATCAATTTTCGCATTTTAAATCACTGTTCCACTTTACTTTTTGTTACTAGATGAAACATATACCAACTCGCAGACTGTAATGCCTAATATATAGGAGTAAAAATCGAGTAGATAATTTAAAGCTAACTCGTTACATATATACATTTAGAATACGCAGTTTTAAGGACTTTAGTTAATGGCAGTCTATCAAATTTAACGTTTCAAACACGAGATGGATTAATGATCAATTTACACGGTTCTGAATGTTTATCTTGCCATAAAGGGGAAAGTGAATGGTGCTGGGAGCTTCGTAGCCTGAATAATAAATGGGTAACCTTCTCTTCGCTCTACTCCAAATCATCTAGGCACAGTGTCTTCACAGATAAACCTTTTGCAAAGAACCTTATCTTTTTAAATTAAGGAATCAAATTGTCTTTTAGATTAATCTAAACGTAATCACAGATCAACTCATAAAAAAGCTAGTGTACATGCATACGTACATACGTACGTGAGTAACAATATTATATAACAGCTGAGTTCACCCATCACCTGAAATACTGAAACACAACCTAGCGTAGATTATACTTTGGGTTTATGTTTACAACTTCAATTAGTCTTGTTAAGTTGATTTTCTTAAAATACGAGTTAAAAAGCTAAAGTAAGGTATAATATGATATATTATAAGACTTGTTTTGAGGTTATAAAATGAATAACCTTTATTATCAATATATTAATTTATACGAGTTTAAAGAAGAGATATCCATTCGTTTAACTTCGGAAATATTCGTACATCTTCGTAAATTAATTAATTAATTATTCGATTATTAATTTCTTTGTTATAATATTAACAACTTTAAATCATTCGATCTATCAATATAAAGTTATATATCAAATTAAAAGTTAATATTTTTATCTTTATTTTGATATATATATAATAATGTATATAAGTACAAAATTTTAACGAACTGACCTACAATTTTATAATCCTTATAATTGTACACAATTACCTAGTTAAAATTCCCGTCAGCCTAGGTAGATTAGGATTGTTATTTTTAAATAGTGTTTTTTTTTTTTAATTATGTATTTCTGATGTGTATCTAATTATTCTGCCTGTAACTTTTCACGAGGGTTTACCAGTTCTGTAATAAAAATAAGTGACTGTTTCCAGTAGTTTAAAGAAAATAAGTGATTTAAGGAAATTATTATATATTAACAAAAATGGTTATTGAACTTCCTCCTATTATTTTGTTCTGAGTGCCATTTAGTATCTCTAAAAACTTCATTCTGCCCTAAGTTCTAGAATGTATCATATTTATATTTTCTTATTTTTAGATTAAATATTTACATTTTTATTTTTTCATTATAAAATATAAAAGTATATGTGAAATTCGACATCAGATTCAATAGCCCAGACTACTCGGAATACAGCACTTAGCACACCAAATCTAAACCACAATAATAGTTTTTCAGTCAAATTGCATTAATAGTTTTTAGTGTGGGTAATGAACGAACAAATACTGTGCACATGGTAAAGGACTCATCAATATACGTTTATCTTATGATTGTTTACTAATAGTACTAAAGTTGAATTCCATATATTTTTGTGTTTGACTAAATTATACTTATTGACATACTTTTCCCGTATTACTATACGCAATTTAGTATTTTAGTTTATAATAACCTATTAATATATTGTTGATTTAAATTTAGGTTTTCCATGACACACGGTAGACCTTTGCAATTAATAATATATTTGGAAAACAATAGAGTTCTTTGATAATATACGTGAATAGTGAGAATTCAATTTGGTCTGACTGACATGTATTAATGAAGAAATATGGGGCTTTAAGAAATTAATATAGGTCAAATTATATAATTTGTAAAACTTAAATTGTTATGCTTTCTCAAAATAATAAAGTGGCGCAACGTATAGACTATCACCCAGAGTCCTTGCTGTACTCGACTGATATCCCTGCAGTAAGATTAACAGTTATTGTGTTGGGCAAAATTATCTCACGGTATTTTGAACTGGAAAAATGGCTTTCTGTTTACCTGTATCTTTAACGGTTTAGCCATAGCAAATGGTTTCTTTTATCAAATCTGTTCGCGTTTTTCAGACACGACTCCACTTTTTTTATGAAAACCATGACTAAACAGAGGCCATATGTCACCAAGTGGCATACAGTTTCATCAAAATTAATGCGTGATATCTGTGTTAAATCTTAAAAAAAACTCTTCTTTTTTGTAATATAAATAAATAATATTTATTATAATAATCATTATTACTTATTATTATCGCAATGGTCCATGAAACATCTATGTTGATTCTGGGAACTCGATTTCCGTTTTACTGAGTAAACTTGCTATATTTGTAAGTTGTTGAGGGATAGAAGTGCATAGCCTACAAGTATCTGCAGTTATCCTGGCTCATAGAACTGTGAAATACTTTGAAGTGTTCATCTATGTTAATAGATGTTAATAATCCTCCAATAGTATAATATACTTTATTCAAGATCATTCGTCAGTAAAAACAAAAGGATAAAATCATATTCCTAATTAACATCATGCTAAGAAAATTTAGAGCTGAAACTGTAAATTAACAAAACAATGGCCTATATTATATTTACTATAGATTATACTAAATACAATATTTTTGTCTTTATCATTCCTCTCCCTCGTTCCATTTACGGAGAGCACAGGTTGCCCAAGCACTTCAGATGATAATGCTTATTGTGCACTCCATGTGCTAATTTTCCGGTAGGTCTAGTCTAAGGATTTCTATGATCTCTAAGACCTTCCCCACTAAGCTAGATCTTCCCCGAGCGGGCCAGTATCAATGAAGATTGACCTACGCATACCCTCTAGCTCACACCCCGGTAGGATATTTTAAGTGTAATATTTTTCTCTAACAAAGTACTATGCTTATATAAATGTAGTTTTATTAACTTGAAAGTGGGGGTGATGCACTATATTCATGTTCTAAATAATGTTTGATACATAAATGATAACATATATATCCGAAAACACATTAACAACAATAGTGAACATAAAGAATATTAAACAACTTTAAGTATTAACTTTTAAAAAAATCATCTCTGGTTGCATCCTATTGTACAATCACCACAGCGTCTGTTGAATTTGAGCCAGTAACGTGAGGGTGGTGACTCAAGAAAATCGGACTTCTAAAAACACTCTTAGGCTAACAACAGACGAGACACCGGTGTATGGGACACTAAATGTACTATCAATTAAATGTGTGTCAACAGATGAGACACTGAGTAGCGCGCTACCAGATTCTGTGGCTCTACAGTGTCTCTCCCCGCGAGAAGCTGGGACACCGGAAATTGTCCCGTACACCGGTGTCTCGTCTGTTGTTAGCGTTATAAAATCAGACCAAACAATACTGCAATAAGTTCACCAACCGAATGATGTAGGGGCGAGTACAGTCTTGATTGCATTACCATTGTAACTAGCTCTTTCGAGATCAAATATGTAGAAGAACTTCTCTGGTACTTTTTAGTAGCCTACAAAGTTCTTAGTAGCCTTGCTATTAGTAATTATTTCCCTGCAATCAACTAAACTACATAGACTAAACCTAACTTATTCCAACCAACATTTATCATTACTAACATCTAAAACTACGCAATTTATGACACCACTCCTTATCTAATACAAAATAATCTAACCCTACCCTAAACTAACTAAAACTTACGTTAACAATCACAACCTAATAAAATGTAAAATATCACTGCCAAACCAATTATAACTCAACAAATCATCCCTTTAGCTAAGTCCAACCTAACCTAAATGAATAAAAAAAAAGAAATGACTACATCCAAGTTTATTTGACCAGTAAATAAATACAACTTTGAAAGATATAAATCCCCCACATGTTATTACATAATATAAGCACACAGTTTATTAGATTACCTGCATACGTGTACCTAGTCGGTGTGAAATAATCTGCAGCTGTTATTTATGCAAATCTGAGGGAGCTTTGTGCCGCAGGGATATTTTTACATAATCTGATTATATACTTAGAATAAAGTGATTTGACACATTGTTGTCTTTACTTTAATACCGAGTATAAACTCAATGGAAGAATATTTTCTGGTCCAAAGTGTATTTAAAATCTTACAGACAACAATAATATACAACTGCCAAATATTGCGTACTATTTTCTCAAACGATAATATATAAACTAATGTATACGATATTGCAAAAAATATACAAAGCATAGATGTTTGTTAAACAAACACAGTGAGCCAGACAAATTTCATAAATTAATTTTTTTTTTCTTCAAAATTGCATTTGACCTTATCGGTACAAATTGGTTAATTTCCATTCTGTTTCTAGTGTTCCTTTCACTGTAGCTTTAGAGAAAACCCCCCTACCATAAACTAAAAAAACTTTCAATTTAGTAGCCTTTAGTCTTAAATTTACTGAGCCCCAAAACATGCCTCCGTGTTTCCAAAGGCAAAGTAAACTGGTGAATTTAAATATTTATCCCTTATCCCGTGGGTGAAACCTTTAATTAATTACCCTTAAAGCAATTTCACCGTCGCTTTATATTGTGTATATTCATGAAGTGGTGAAGTAAAGATACATGGCACACAATTACATTCATGAAGTATAAATGTCACTTACAGAGAGTCTCCTCTCACAACGGGTTAGCATTATTAAACTGGTTATATTTTATAATACAGAGTGTAACAAAAGTAGAAAATATCGGTTGTAAGGTTTCACTTTGATGCTTCTAGATGCCTCTGACGTCAGTTGATTTTGTAAATTTTATTGTAGGCAGGTAGAAGAAAGATAAGAATTTTTCTTGAACATTTGTTGTTCAGTGACGTAGTGCCTTTTCATCTCAGTCGGCAAATGAACAGCCACATTGTTATTTCAAATAATTGTTGCAAGATTTCAATAGAATCTGTTGAAGTGTGTCGAGAAAAGCGGGAGATAATATTTGTTAAGACTGAAAGAGACTCCATCCAAACCACAAAATTTACGTATTTAAATAATTTCTAAAGTTAAACAGCCCACAAACAAGCCTAGTGTATAAGTTGTTTGTTTTTTTTTCGACCAGATTAGGCTGGTTGAAATAGGAACGATGAAGGGTATAATGTTTATAGAGTATAAACTAACTAAATTACTCTCAAATATAATTTTCTCTGGCATTTATGGTGTTGTTATATGTTTAGACTAATGGGCCACTATCTAAGTCAGTCTAGTGTTGGAACCAAAAGTCAGAGAGCGCAGTGTCGACAATAACAGCGTGTGTCCATACTTCCAGCACACTTCCAGCCTACATTACTTACCGTACTTGTCCGAACTGATCGGGGCGGTAATCTTGGGGATTAGTTCAGAGCAGGCTAAATCAAAGCGGCTTTACTTATAAAACTTTGCATTTTTGTTCACAGAACTTGCATCTCTGACATATATGACTGAGGACAGCTTCCTGTCTTATCTCAGCGTCCCGTTTTCAGCCGCTGACCATGTCTTTATTGCAAGTGACTTCAACGCAAAACACAACTCTTGGTCCCCGAGGGGTTAGGCTATTTGCTGTTTTCTTGACGCTCAGACTAATGCTGAAGTCCTGGCACCTACTCACTACCCAATGCATGCAATTGCTGATGTGATTGTTGATAATATACTAACAAAGAATCTTCCTTTCCTACAGATGTTCGAGCTCGTAAGATCACTGCCCATATATGAAGACGGTTGCTGTGAACCCTACATTGCGCCTAACGCCCACTGCTGCTCGTGTCAGGGTTGACTGGTGCCGTTTTAGAGAGTATAACGTGGACTGCTTCAAGCTGCCTCCGCTCCCTACCTCTGCAGAAAATTTAATAAACAGGTCAGCTTTTTGCATCATTCACTAATTCTGTCAGTTTCAGATGCTTCCATTCCTGCATCCCAGTAGCCATTTATGGAGACCCACTCATTCAGGCTGAGTAAGGAAATGGGGGAGGATTTGAGCCTAGTGGCAGTTCACCCACTCTCCGCAGCGAAGAATCTTTTCAACAGGCAAAACAATCGGGTTAATCTGCAGTTAAATTATTACATTTCCAATAAATGGGATTCATATCTGCATATTTTTTATTTGCAGTATGATAGTGCTTGGAAGTTAGCCAAGATACTCCATGGTAGGAAGCTCGAATCGGCCTCTCCATGGGCAGTGAGGCTTATCATACACTGATCTGGATAAGTCCCAGGAGTTTGCTGGCACCATGAAAGATCTGTTTCAACCAAAAAGCTATGTTTGCTATGGTGCAATAATGAAGATATGATCGAAGAGTACATAGACGACTACTTTAGAGAATCGCAAGAGGTAGGCGATGCCATTGTCACTTTCACTCTTAAGGAGGTGCAGGCCGTGGTTTTGGTGGTCATGATGAAGAAAGCCTCTATCCTGGATCGATTTTTTTTCAGGGCCCTCATGCTGCGCCCCCTGAGTTAGTGTAGGTTACTAACATTGTTTAATTTTGTCCTGAGATTGCGGCACTTTCCAACGCAGTGAAAACCCGCGATGATATTCCTTATAATGAAGCCGGAAAGGGCCATCTCTTCAAGCAGTACTATCGCCCGATATCCATGCTGCCAGCGATCTCCAAGATCTTTGAACGTCTTTTTCTGTTTAGATTGCAGTATTATCTTGAGGGCTTCAGCAAACCCAAACAGTTCGGCTTTCAACAAGGGCATTCTACCACTCACCAGCTGGTTTGAATTATCAATCAGCTGGTTCATAAAAATAATAAGTACTTGTCATCAGTTGCAGTGTAGTTGGAAGTCAGTAAGGCGTTTGTCAAGGTATGGTACGAAGGCTTCCTCTACAAGTTGAGTGAGTCTCTTTGATCCACTCTTACCTCTCGGGCAGATCCTTTAAGATCTTCGTGAACTTTAAACTCTCCAGGTTGAGTGTCCTGGGTGTATTGTCCTGGGATAAGTACCGTGTCTTGTTTTCACTAACGATTTTCCTACTGTTCCAGGTGTGACTCTTTCGCTCTATGCTGACGATTCGTTTATGACAATGCAGAGGCATGGATGTGCTGTCTCCATGTCTGGTTAAATAGCACATAAGATTAATCTCTCCGAGAGCAGAGAGATTGTGATTTGAATGGTAAAATGTCAAAAACGGCAAATATGGTTAAATATTAAAGTTGTTGTAGGTTTGATTTTTAGTACATTTATGTTTTTTGGATCGCTGATCACGAATCTGAAGTTTTCCAATTCCGATATTGCCCGAAAACATGTTTTCTTCCGTGTATTTGAGGTAGCTGTAGGAACAAGCGTCATCAAATATATGGATATTGTGAAACTATATTTATTCGGACAAAATGGGTAATTGGGACCTACAACTTGGGTCACTTTGCTTATACTAACTGTGCTCTCTTATTCATTGGGGAATGATGTCCACTGATGAATATGAGAAATTTTCCTCTGAGTGCGTCTTAACAAATTTGAAGATCATCCAAATTAACTGCGATTGTATTTAGTCATTGACATAAAATTAAAAAAAAATATATTTTTTTTCCGAAAAAGACATAGTTTCCGGAATATAGGCAAACCAAATTATCCAGGTTAAGTCGGAATTAGTAAACATAAAATTCGCGTTTAGATACCCAAAAAAGGTAAATAAAAACCAAAATAAGTTAAAATAGATAAGACCAATAATAGAAAGTACATCAAAATTTCCCCTATTTTTCATTTGTAGCCTTGACTATACGAATTGTGTTAGTGTACAAGGCAGTATATTTGTGGGTGAACTATTTGCCGTGTTTGGCGCTAGTAACATGTTTACTACCTGCCTCTGACATCTCATATCCTAGCTAAAGTATCTCAGTGCTATGTTTAAAGTTGAAATGTTGAATGTTTTATAAAATTTCAGCTGACAAGTACAATTTACAAGAGGTTTCTGTATCATGCAGCTTCCACTAAGTTTGGATGAAACAATTTGTTTTACACACTATGACATGCGTTCTATTTACAAATTATACTTGTCACATTACTCGACATGGTTTATTTAATGACAAGTTCATTATCAGGATAGTAGATTGTTCTTCTTTTTTACGATTTTATTGTTTTTCTGTTTACTAACAATAATTTGTTCAATAAATATTTGTTTTGAAGATTTTTGTACTTTTAATTGTATATTTCATACCCATTTTCGTGAGATGGAAAAACAACTCTTCTCATTATTTTCTAAGAAATCATTAATTTTATTAAACAAATGAAAAAGATATAACTTCGGTATTGAATAATTTGTAGGTCTATACCTGCCTTTACTTAACCACCCATCCTACAACTTAAGGTTGTATAATACTACTTGAATTCATGCAAACAGGGTTTTATTGGTCCAATGATCTCGTTTTTACTGTCAATATGAGATGTGAAAAATTTAAAAACATTTTTTTAAACAATTGAATCCCCTAAAACGGCTTTGTAAAATATATAACCACCTCTTAAACCACTGTTTTTTCTCAATTTTTGGTATTTTTATCGCTTTTTATTGTAACATAAATACGTCAACACAATTAACTATTTTTCAAAAAATTTTTTGCTGAAATTAAGGAAATAAGAATGGGGTTTTGATCAATATTTTTCTGAAAGAACAAGAAAACTATTTACAGAATTATTTGAAATAAATTATAATTTTAATTTCTTATATAATAGCCTGTTAAATGATACTTCTCACTATATTACAAAATATAGTAAAACATTAATTTTTACTGAATCAAACTTATACCACCTTCCCAAAAATATTTACTGTAAAATATTGTTTGATTTCTGATTTCTACAATCATAATGAATTAGCTTATTTAACAACTATAGCATATTTCAGTGTGATAGATTTATCCATTCTGGGGGAAATCGAATATTTACAAACGGATGATGATAATTATCATAAGATCTCCTTTTAGGTAAGGAACCCTAAAGAAAGTTTGTAAATTTTGTTCCGAAAGTAGTAAATAAAATCTTAAAAATTTTGTTTAATTATATTTCGTTTCATTTTAACATGATGATGAAA
>JAGFPH010009846.1:0-14795 GCA_018207615.1 Philaenus spumarius | reverse complement strand
AACATCAGATGGAAAACAAGTGAATTTGTTTTCGTCGCTTTTATCCTTGTTTGGTCACACTGCAAATTGCCATCACAAGATGCAAAGTAGTCTATAGTCGCACTCCTAAAAAAAACTGGTTATATTAAACTGCAAACCATTAAAACGCGGCAAATTTTTCACAAACTGTCTGTACTATACTATACGAAAGAATTTGTTGTACATGAGTTGTGTATACAATTGCCTCAAAAACTATCCAAGTATCTGATGTCGTACGTACTTTTTTAACGTGGTGTGTTTTTAATGAAGGTCAATTAATTAAATTATTTAAGAAAACCTTAAAGCGGTGGTCACTAAAGGCTAACTAACATGTGTAGACCATTTATATTAAAGTAAATAAACTAATAAACTAGTAAATTATCACTGTTATTATTTTAATATGTTTCAAAGAATAAGATGAAATTAAGGCGAGTATTTCTAATAAAAGTTTTAACAAGAGTGCCTTTTTTATTATTTACGTTAGACAACTAAACTAAGGTCTACCCACGTAATCTTATTTAGAGGATTGGAATACTAAATAATACACATAGCTAAATATTTAAAACGCGTAGATAAATAATGTTTTATATATTTTTGGAACGCCCTGTATTTGGAATAATATTTTTTCGCAAACCTTTAAATAGGGTAAAAGAGCGTTCATCCTTTTGGAGCCGAGATATACTACAGGTCGGATAATTGTATGCCACACTGTATAATAAATTAAGTTTAACATATAAAAAAAAATATAAATAAACTTAACTTTCTTCTCGTATTATGCTTTTCAGAAACATAAAATTTAGGTTAGTTATATATCAGTAGCACGAAGGAGTCCTTGCTGTACTCTACCTATATAACCGGTTATACATAGGCAAATACTCTCAGACTTTTGTAGATTCATTAATTGCCAACGTGTCTTCCGCATACTATTTACTCGTATCTTTAATGATTTTTCCAGATTAAGCTATACAAAACTGGAATATGTTTTTTAACAAATCTGTTCACTTTTTTAAATCACTACGCCACTAATTTTTGAAAAAAATGTTATGTAAACGGAGACTACATGTCATCAGACTGACATGGTTTCATTAAAATCGGTTGAGGAATGTTTTGTTTTTAATAGTTATACTTACTATACGTCTTTATAATTTAGTAGCCTATAATGTATTTAAAAAAATTTAGTTAACAATTTAATTCTTTGACTAGGTTAACAGTCAAACAAAATTCTGTAAAGGGTTTCCTCTGAAATAACGGAAGAGTTCAATTCAATTTTAAAATAATGATTAAAATAAGTCCAATATATAAATATAAGTTCGTACAATATTTATCGAATGAAAATGGTATTAATATGAAACTTTCATATGGTTTAACTAATATATCTGTTTGATTAACATCAATATTTATACAGGAAAACTATCAGTTGTATTTTATGTACAAAAATAAAGCAGCCCCTAAATAAAATACATAGATAAACATTATATGTTAATTATGCCTTTTATTGCTGAAATTATTCTCGTAGCGGAGCACGGGTTAACTAGTTAAATTTTAAAATGATGATTAAAATAAATCCAAAATATAAATTTATTAGTTTTAAATATCATTAAAAAAGTTATTTAAACCTTTACGAAATGTCTTCCTATTACAATGATTTTACAGATTCTCGACGGTTCATGAAACATTTAAGTTTCTCCCATGAACTCTATTTCCGTTTTACTGAGTAACACGGCTCATTGGGTCATGAAAACTTGCTACATTTGTAAGTTGTTGAGGGATAGAAGTGCATACTAAGTATCTACAGTTATTCTGGCTCATAGAACTGTGAAACACTTGGAAGAGTTGCTCTCCAATATGAATGCTCCTAATACTTCAATGCGTTTTATTCGAGATCATTCGTCAGTAAAAGCACAAGGAAACACCATATTAATAATTAAAACCATGCTAAGAAAGGTTAACACCAAAGACTGGTAAATTAACACAACAACGATTTACTAAAAGGAAATTAGGAATAGACCACTCCCACAACTGGTTAGTCACTCCCCCTGCTTACATCACTATGTGTACCGACCCTGGTCTGTTATGTTTGTAATGTGTATGAAATCAGTTTTTGACTTCTCATTCATAGTTCACAATATATGGTTGTGAGTATTTTATGTTGGTTTTAATGTCAGTTGGCTGTCTTATTTTCTTTATCATGTTTATTCCGTTAACGAAGTTAATACAAACCCAAGCACTAAATCTAATTATTATTAGTACACTAATAAAGATAATAACAGCATATGTACACGCAATATTGTTGTGTTTACTGTGTTGGTATAGGATGCCGGGTTGAACAAACCAATTATTACAAATAACTTAAATTTTAGCCTTCATTCGATTGCCTTGACAATTACACCATCCGATAGGTAATCAAAACGGTTACAAAAAAGGTGTTTAAGTAATTTGTGTTTGTAATTTTCAAACCATCGCCATTTTGAAACGCATGATTGGATATAATCGCTTTTTCTTGAGGTAGATCATTGTTAGGTTAAACTTCATGCCAAGTTTAAACTCAATCAGTCAATCATTTCTCTAGATATGAATTATTTTGTACAAGAAAAAAATATCGGATATTTAAAAAACGAAGCTTTTTTGGACCTATGTTTTTATGTAATTTGTTTTCTTTACTTTTACGTGTAGAATGAGCTCCTGAAATTTCTGCATATCTTTATGAATAACCATGTTTAAATATAAGGTAGACTACAATGAATGTTTATTCTCTTAATGTAAAAACTACTATCTATACCTCATGGGATATTTAGGTATTTAGGTTTATTCAGCTCGAGGCCAAATTAAATTAGTCAATATTTAAGGAAATTTCACAAGAAGTTAGTTTAACACTCGCTGTTTAGCTACAAGGATTGTCTGTCCATGAATATGAAACATAGAACTGTAGAAGCCAATTAAATGTATTCATAACAAAATAAACACACTTAACAAAATAAACTAAATCAGCTGTTTACTGAAGACATGTCTGAACATGTCTGAAAGTTCTGAATATATGAGCACCGTTAGTAACTTGTCGGACATTCAAGTGGTCTAGGCCAGGAAATGTCGTATGATACGAGTCAGATAATCTTGCAGTAGAACATTTATTGAAGTTAAGAGTAGAGGAAGCAAACCGTCCAGTTGTAACTTACCCCTGATGTAAAGATCTACGTCTTTAAGGTTGTATAAATAGTACTTCTCCACTCTCCAGTTCTCCCTTCTTGTGTACTAAATTCTACTCTTTTGCGCTTCTCTCGTCAGATATTGCACATACGACTCAAATGCTGTAGGTCAGTGGCCAAGGTGATTCGCAAACTCCATCCCCATGCAAGGAAATAGCAGGTAGTTACATCCAGTGGACGTGGAGGCAAGAAAAAACGTAGAAATATTCATTTCCGGCGAGACTAATCCAAAGTTCATGTTGTCAGTCCTTAAGATATTTACGCACCTCTAGGCCTAAGTGGAAATGCGCAGATGCATCATATTGATGATAAAGCTGCATAAATAAGTTACATAATATTGAAGGTTCAGAATTGCCCAACTAAATTTATAGAATAAGAAAGATTTGTGTTCGTACATGGTTCGAGTTCTAGCAACAGTTTCTTCCTAGGTCTGCGGGGGAACTGTAAACATTAGGTCTGGTTTTAAAATGCTTCGCTCAGTATTGCATGTACAGTGTTTTCCGAAATCGGTTCAAAGGTATCGATACGCATTTAAAACAGTTCCCGTACTAGCAAACTGTAACACACAAAACGGATAATTGTGTCTTTTGTTACTATTTGGCTGTACTAACTTCGTAGCGTGTTCTAACCTAATAAGTTAGGTAAGTAATTTTATAATCTTTATAAGACCATGCATGTTTTATAAAGTCTGTTCGCTTTCCGAATTGCTGATATACACAATGTAGATAATTACCTTTAATACCTTGTTTCGCCATCCACAGCCGGCTTCGCCAGGTGTAGGAACTCAACACTTAAATAAAACACATAACAGCAATGAGCACACACGATAACACGACACAAAAAACATAAACAAATTTATCGGAGGCTAGCTCTTCGTCAAATGTCATACAGATTTTGCAATGGTGTGACCACGGTTTATGTGCTTTCGAACGGGGACTGAAGTGAAGGTGGATTGTGAATTATATTATTGCATAGGTCAGCTGTGTTTGTTTAAAAATTAGAAATTATGTTATAAATGGGGTTAGCTGCAAAGTTCAACTTATTATTAAGGAGTATGCTGGGATTTTCCTTCTGGGAAGTGTAATTACTATATTCTTTCAATACGTTTAGACGATACTATGGCCCTTCCAATACGTTGAAGCCCTTCCTCTCTTTATGGATAATGGTTAGGTTAGTGTTAATATCTGTGTAGGTATGGTTGGTGTCAATTAGGTGTTGGCATAATTAAGTCAATGTATGTACAGTTTTTTTTTATGGAGGATAAATGTATTTTAAATTGTTCTGCAAAGGATCTTTCAGTTTGGCCTATGTAAATTTTATCACAGTAAATATTTTCATTTTGTAATGGCAGTTGTTTTATTTTGTACTATTCTTATTGAATTGTAAAGAAAAGTGTTCAATATAATAAAACAATTTGAAAATTACAACTTGTAGTCCGCAAATACTTGATTAAATTAAGGTGTACACGAATTGATTATTTTACTACATATAGTTAATTATACAGCAATAACTTTTTATTTGAAATAATACTTACATAAATTGGTGCATATTATAATACCCCTATATGACAGAAGCACTGGTTTCCACAATCATTAAGGTCAGACAAACTTTTCTCCAACTTAAATTAAATTAGTAAAACAGTACAACTAATGGACCTGTGATTGCTGACATACAGTTCTCGTACATTCTCTCGTTGCTAACTTTGCCACAAATTACTGAAATAGAGAAAGTTTGAACGCGTTTTCATGTTTAATTTACAATTCCGTTCAATCTGAACTTGTGTGTTTTTTTAATTGTATTGTGATAGAGTTTTAGTTCCGGTCAGCTTTTATAATGATTTATTGTAGAAATGGTTTTAATTAATTAATTTAATACTCGTACATACATTTAAAGTAACTTCTCCAGTTTTGATCAATGAAACATTCGTGAAAGTTCCTTAAAACATTACAAGCAAACCTGGTGATGAAAGTATGTAGTATTAAATCAACAGCAGTGTTTCAAAAAGCATAAGTTTATCTTTTGACGGATAGTTTTGTTATTAATATAAATATAGGTTATAAAAGTGTTATTTAACGAACTTACATCCAGTATTTATTTATTAATACATATTGAAATCTCTGTTAATTAAGTCAAGATTATATATGTTTAGCAGTTTTAATTTCTTGAATATACCTTTCTCGAATCAAGTTGAAAGTAGTTTAAATAATTAATAGTTCAACATACTTTTTTAAATAACTAAATTGTACTTCGCTATGCCTAACTCTGCTCTAATTAGTGCTCTAATAAGCTGTTTGTAATTTCATACAACTGGCTGTTTTAATAAAAATTAAAAAAATTTAAACACGTTTTTTCTAATTATACAGCTGAGTTATCGACTCAGTCCGACGTGCATATTATCATGACAAAAAAATGTATCGACCAATGTAAACTACCTCTATACCCGATCTAAGCGTAACAACAAAGACAGTTGAAAATTTACTATAAGAAACTAATATTTTTGTTGAACTTTGTTCAAAGAAGTTTAGCCATAATCTGTGAGAAATTAACTCACTCTACTCATATTCTAGTTCCATAAATATAACATACTAGTAAATCCCCATGAAAAATTACAATCGGATTAATTAGATACACAACATTTATACAAAATACTATTTAAACAACACACTTTATCTAACTATGCTGACGGGGATTTTTAACGTGGTAAATGTGTACAATTATAAGGACTATAAAATTGTAGGAATATTTGTTAAGATTTTGTGTTTATGTATATCATTATGTATATTTAAAGAAAGATAAAAATATTATCTTTTAATAGACTTTTATTTCATATTGATAGATTAAATGAATTAGAAGTTATATGATAAGTTAATGATTTAATATTAATATATTATAGGCTATATTATTGATTGAAGTTGTAAACATAACCCCAAAGTATAATCTACGCTAGGTTATAAATATTATTGTTGGCGTATTACAAATGATGGGTGAAATCAGCTGTTCCATTATTAAGTAAAACGAATATTTATTTCTTCTTTAAATGTTACTCCACGTACGTTCGAACGTACACTCGCTTTTATAGGAGTTGATAAACGCAACGAAGTGAAAGTTTGTTTCAATTAAGAAGACTTGAAAGGAGGAAAAGTGTATTGATGAGTCAATATATTTATATTACTGAGCATGCATTAGAATCACAGCAGCTTCGACTATGAGTTTTAAACAATAGCTAGACCGATGTGGTGAAACTATAAGGGATGTACAGAATCTAAGAAATCAGAGAACCTAATTTTAATGAGAATAATAAAAATATTATCTTTGCGAATACAGTAATAAACAATTCACCATAATAAATGTAACCGTTACCTTACATACTATATACTATACTATAGTACATCTTCCTTTTTTCTAAAAATTAAACCTTTACAAGCAGTTAATATTCTGTATTAATATATTTCTCTACTAGGAGACGCACTTAGCCTACGTGCTTCCTTAATATACACGAGCTGGCCCGATCAGGTTTTGCACGGATAGACAAGTTAAAGTTAAATGTATATTAACAAAAAAACAAAACAAAATATATATATATCAATAAATGTATTTCACTATGTATGTCTTATGGGGATTTTTAGTAACTTTGACCACCCCAACCCCCCCCCCTAAAATTTCGAATTTTTTTAAAACCTTTCTTAGCGAGCACCTAGGGCAATAGAGGACATACCAAATTTCATTCCAATCCTCGTGTGGTTTTTGAGATCTCGTGATGAGTGGGTCAGTGGATTTTGGATTTTATGTATAGATTGTGAGCGAAGTAATTTGAAGTATAGGCCTAGCCTACATCTAAGAATATTCTTACAATGGTTATTGTAAACAAATTGGCATTTTTCTGTTAAAAACAACAGACATGTTTTTATTTTTTAAATTCATAGGCTTAGATAATTATACCTAGTTTTTAAACTTTAACAAAATAAACTGTATATATTTAGTTAATTTATTTAAGAAAATTTTATATTAATTAAATATAGCAGTAAATCAGTTGGACGTTTAAGTTGTGAGTTAAGTCTAACAAATAATGAGATTATAATGGCAACCATTTATAGTTCCAACTTAATTATTAGCAACATTATTTAAGAAAGATGAGCTACATAATGCCAGTGAACCTTATGGTGAGACCTCAGGTCGGTAGTGGTCAATGGTCGGTGGATTCTAATGGTTGCAATTTTTATTTCCGATTTGGTTTTCTAAGTTGTTCGAACGTATTCGTTATCTAACAAAATCCAACTAAACTAATATTATTGAGGAGGAATTGGAAGGTAGGTGGAGACCAAATAAATGGTTGCTCGTTAACGGAGAGGGGTATATGGAAGGAGGTAGTAGCGTTTATGAAATTGGCCGCAGAGTAAATGGAATTGACAAGAGAATAATGTAGACTCTAGTGCATGAAGAAGGAATTTCAGTTGTCTTATAATTAGTATATTAGTATTTAGATTAGTATTATCGCGCTACCATCTATCCGGAGACACTTCCTGCATGGAGAATTTTAGTAAGGAAGGACAATAAGACGTTCGAATCTTCAAATAGTGTCAAACACAGAAGAACAAATACATAAAAATACTAATGGTATACATTCAGAACTTAGAACTTTGAATATCATATTTTAATAAAATTAATTTACTACTGAAATATTTTGCGCAATATTTATCTCTTTTTGTAACTCCCCTTTCTTCCATAAATATTAAGTATTTTCCACTTATTTGTCACTATTTCGTTGATATTTTTTTTAAACATAAAGATCGGTTAACAATTGTATCGCTAGCACCAAATTTCGGCCGATGGATTGATATTAACAATCAGTCCTAATAAGTTGAAAGACCGCTATAAAATAAGGTTGAGTTGGCAACATTCTTAATTTTTAAACCTGCCTCTTTAAAAAATACTTTAGCTAAGGTAAAGCTAATGCCTTCAGTTTAAATAACATAAAGGCCGAATGTAAAACAAACATTTTTATTTCTTGGATTAATATATTAGGTAACTGATTAATTTTATTATCAGCTATTAGATTAAGCTGCGTTTTTCTTTGCAATGTCCATTTCTCAAACTCTCTGTCAATTGTCAACGCCTCGCCCTTACGCTCTGACTCCAACTTAATGGATTTCTTTCGTGCCTTTTAATGCAATTGCTACTCTAATGTTTTCTAAACATTTGTGTTGATAAAACGATGCCAAATTAATTGACAATAAGTGACATTTTAGTTCGTTTTCATTATTGCCTGAAAACATTATCCTCAAAAAAAGTTGCCAAAAGAAGAAAATACGGAAAGCACCTCGCTCTTAAATTATGTGGCAAAATAATTTGAAGAAGCTACAAGGATGTGACTCATGGATGGAATGACATGATATCCAAAACGTAGGTTTAAGGGGTGGATACCCTGTCCACCATATTTAATCTGATTCCCACAAGAGCAATGCTACAGAATAAATAATTTTTCCGGAAGTAATGGAGGAACTCCGAAACGTGTCGACAAACTTAAGAGAAAGTGTTACGTTAGGATTGGCAGAAAATTGTACTCAAACTTATTTCATAAATCCTAGCAGATATAATTTGTATAATAATTAAGAATGTATTGTGATTTAGTAAGTGCTGATGTTTACTGTAACTTTAGAAAATTCAAGTTACATATTCGCACAAATTTTCAGTTTTCGATGTCTATTTTATGAGTTGACATGTCAAAGCGTTGAGTCTATCGATCCCCAACATGATGAATGACTTGGAATGCCTTCTGTCTTTATTGGGTTTTAGACATGGTTTATGCATTGTAAAATACTGTAGGCTACTTTCTCTATAGCTTATTTATACACCTTAGCCTTAATAATTATAGATGTTTCTCTTATCCTACGTCAGTACAATTGTTTAAATAAATTAAAGTATTGCAATCCAGTCAAGTAGTAGAACCAGCTGGGATAAAAAGTGGCTACTTAAATACCAATTTAATTATAATATAAGACTTTTAATAAAGTATAAAACTAACATTTTTACGTAGAACTTATGTTGTTAGTGTCTAGTGGTTTATATCAAATGTCAGACTGAAGATGCTCAGTGAAAATGTGAAAAATGTTGCATTAAAAAACAAGGATTGTTGAGACGTACATGATATTTATAACCATTTATTTATATATTAAATTAAAGCGTCTAATTTCCCTATAACCATTTAAGATCAAAATAACAAATGAACGAACAGCCTTAGGAACTTCCGTGTTATCTATCTTAGTCCTTGAAAGAAGAAACGTATACGTAAGGTATGATTATTTTAGAACTAGGTGGAAGATCTGGACGTGAAGAACCCAGTTAGGAAGATATTGTGTACTTTTTTCGGTAAGAGTAATCAAGAATGTACTTTGATGTTGCTGCTTATACCGTAGGCCAACTTCACGAGGAATTGATAAGAGTACATGGTTATAAGTGAACAACTCTTTGAGCTTAATATCAGGTGAAATATTCGGAGGAAAGCCCACACTCCAAGATTATAAAATATTATTTTATGGCTCTATGTAAAAAATCTGTATTCTTTATATTTTCCAACCATGTATAGTGCGTCAAAAAACAAATGACGACTGTTTGCTACAAACAATTACATTTTGGCATTCATCTACGTTCGTTAAACTGAACGAAAACTAGCAGATGTGGAACTCAAATTAATTTAATTACCGTATTAAGACAATTACCGTATTGCAGTTCGTCAATTTATAACAAAAAAAATGATTTGACTTCAAACACTATTTTTTAAACTCCAACCAATAAATCAAGATTTATTTATTTTACCTTCTTGTACAGTGTAGTGGATAATGCATTATTACCTTATTGCTTGGGATTGAATCAATACACATGCCTATCCGTGATTTTATTTTCCACTGGTCATATTAAACAAAGGTTACTTCTTACGCTGCGTAATCAGTAGTTTTCATGTTTCTCAAAAGGTAATCAGAATATTTCCTAAACTATTAAATCTAAAATTTTCAAGTGAACCCTAGATAGGTTTACACATATAATCTGTATTGTAGAAAAACTGCAACTTCATTTCATGTAACCGATCTCTTCCAAACTCGGTTTCTCATAAAATAGGATCACCCCTCCACTAATTCTAAGATTTCACTGCTTCGCAACGACAAAAAGGTCTTTATGAAGAACAAAAGTTGTACGAGTTGGATCTTTTTGCTAAAATAAAAGTCAGAACGCTAAATACTCGTTGAAAGGACTCGCCTATCTCTGATTGTTCCGTCAGGGAGGGAGTCGACAATATCTTTCAATTTCCCTCTTGCAAACCATAATTTGGATACTTTGCATTTAAAGAATTATATTTTATCTCCATGGAACTGGAATGACTAAGAAAATAAATACGTTTAATTAAATGAAAGGAAATTTTGTTGTAAGACTCTAGTCGACAAAGAGTTTAATTAAGATTTAGATCGAATCTTCGTATAATATAGACTTATGAGAATTAATTATTGTTAAAGTTATTTACATAATTTTTCAAGTATGATTTGTAGGGCTTATTTACATTGATTATTGAAATTACTAGCCCTACGTAGTGTGGGTGGACTTTTCTCAACATTCCTTGACAATAATAAATCATAAAAATATTTGTTAAAGACCTTATCCCTCCATTCTTATGACATATTCGTGAAACATTTTAGTCGTATTGTCTATATTTTTAAAATACCAAAATCGAAGTGTCCTTTAAAATATGACCGTTCAAATATTAAACATTCATCAATTAAGGAAGGACTATTGGATATCAAATACAGTCCAGCGATAAATTTACACTTAAAGTTATAGATATATTTTGTTTTAACATCGAAGAGGATAAGAATTTGCCCAAGCGGAAGAATATCAATACTTTTAAATAGTGGAAAAGTGTATTCAGTTCTTCGAACAGGGAATATCTGCCTTAAAATTCTCTTTTGAATATTGTAACTGGTTTAACTGCAGTTGGAAACCCCAGACAAATAACCCAAACTGCAAAGGTCTTTTCACTTCAGAAATGTAATTTAATCAATAGCTACAAGTTGTATTCTTCTTAAATTTAATTATTGGGCATGTTGATTTTAATTTTTAAACTTCCTTCAATAATGCGTTGTAGAATAGGTCCTTTCTTTTTCAGGAAAAAACTTTTCAAAATTGAAATAAGAAATTCTTTGCGAGGATACTCGTTTAAATATGTTTCAGTGAGGTTGACTAAGAAGAAGATGTATACAAAAAATAAATTCAAACTATTAGTTAATTATAACTAAACAAATAAACTTTGTTATGTTCACACACAAATGTTATTAATTATTTAAATTCTCAATCAGTTTAGCTTTTTGAAATCAATTAGTGAATAGAATGAAAATAGTTAAACTTTATCGTAGTAATACAACTTTAGCCTACATTTGATAAGTTGTAAACTTGTAAATAGATTTTACAGGAGGACATTTAAAATAATAATAGTTATTTTACATTTTCACATAACGCCTGAAATTTGTAAAACCCTTACAAGGATTTAAAAGTGAAAATTTGAACTTACTACCGAAAATATATACAAAGTTATGCTCTTTATTTAAATTGAGTGTGTACACAATACATTTTAATTATTTTACCCAACCCGCCATGTTAAACTTCCCTATCACAAGCGTAATGTATACAACTTCTTTACTTCACTCGGTGAAGTAAAGTTTCAAAAACTCACTCGGTGAAGTAATGAAACCCATTCAAATAACATTGAGTGCTCAACTTAATAAAATATACCTCTATGGAGCCAATTCCGTTCAACGCTAGAAATCAGCTGTGCGCTTGAATGTTATTGTTATGCTTTAAAGTATTTTCCTAACCTAGCTTTTGTTTGTAAAAGAACGTTACTGTTAGAAGATGAGTGAAATGGATAGTTTGGTGAAAATAAAAACTCAACTACCAATGAAAACTTGTTATTGAAGCCTACAACGAGTTCTAAGCCCTCATCAACCAGTGAAACAAATCAAAGTAAAATTGTTTTTCAGTCCTCATCAACCATTGAAAGAACTCATAGTAAAAATGTTACAGCTCAACATATAAATTTTGAAGCACGTCCTAACTGCGTTTTCAACATCTACTCAAAATAGTTTTAATCTGTTCCTAGGTTTATGTTGTGTTTTAAATGTTGTGTTTCCAAGTAAAAATATCCTGAATTTAATTGTAAGCAATAAAAACAGTTCACTTAAAAACAAACCAGTTTATATATTGTAGATTAACTTATTTGTCTCGCTTCGCTCGTTGCACAACATTCACCTGCGTGATGTAAAAACTCTCTTACTACACTTGTAACGTAAATAGCTATAACCTTCACTAACAATATATTAAAATACGTTCCCAATACTACACAAAGTAAATGGCATAATTTATACTCAGTACAAGTTTGATGAAATGCATTCACCAACTAAACAAACTGCTCGGGTGTGTTTGTGGTCTGACCCTTGCAGAAGGCAATTTGTCTACGAGCTGGGTTCCCGAATATATCCGAATGTTTCCGACAACTCGTACATAAATAAATATTCTCATTTGCAATACAAACTGATCCTAATACAGTACAAGGCAAGTACTAAGTCTCGTAAGATTAGTTCAGTTGCAGAGTTGAGAACTTCTAAAAGGAGAGATATGTGTTGGATTTGTATCAACTTATCTTTCGCATCCCTTCTGAATAGAATCCATTACAAGAAATGAGATTCATCTTTGAGCGTATTCCACATCTTAGCTTTTTGGAACCTTTAGTAGAATATAAAGATTGTGAATTTATTTTATTTAAATTGATTCTCTACTATAATAATTACCCGGATCTCTGTACGATTCTCGAGATACTAAAGAACTAGAACACAATGTTTAGAAAGGTAGAATTTGAAAACAAAGTGTCCAAATATATTGTATAGATTCATTCAGTAGTTTATTAAAAAGCAATCTCCTTTAAGAGTAATTTCCTATTTGTTTAACGTAGGAGTATCAATAGCTAGAACAAAGCTTTACTTAGCACAGAAATAATACGGCATATATTGGGTCAAAAATAAACACAGATTCAAACATTCAAACAGCCTAATGCTGATTACATCCATGTGGATGTTTATAGTTGCGATAGAATAAATTATTAATTTGGATTGTATGATTTTGTCAAATAATGATTCGTATAACAGCTGATTATCTTCAATAATTCAACACAGTAATTATCCTAAATTAAATTTAAGGTTATGTTTTTAACTTCACTCACTACAATTGTTCAAAATCTTTGAAAAATACCATCTAGTTCCTAATACAAATACAAGTAAAAAGAGGAAAAAGCCTAAGATAACATAATAGAAGCGTACAGTTTTTGTCGGAAAGATCAAGTCCATTTTATGAACACCAAATATATTACATTTTATCAAAATTTCTACCATATTGTTATCCTTGTTTACATACATTCACTATACGACAACCGTATGAACCAATGTGCATTGAGATGAAAACAAAAGAGAGAAACACAAACAGGTAAAGTCGTTCAGGAAGACGCGAGACAATACAGAACCGGAAGCAACAATAATTCTGAGGGTTTGTTACGCTTACAATAAAGCAAGGGTTGACTGTACAACCCTGTGTAATAAACTTTCCTTCAGTATAAGGGAGTAGTTTACCTACATTCATATGGGGCATCTAAACTTAAATATGCAAATTTATTCCAGTAGATTGTGTGTTTACCTACATTCATATGGGGCATCTAAACTTAAACATGCAAATTTATTCCCGTAGATTGTGCATAATAGTAAATTTAACGACATCATCTGATACAAATACTTTGATAAATGTTAGAGATAAAACAAATGTATTATTCAATAGCATATAGGAAACCTATCAATACAGATCGTACCATACATGCCAGTTCAAACCACCCCATATAATAGTTTCATATATAGACTGCGCACTATATCGATGGAACATGGAGACTTTATGGAAGAATACAATATAATTAAATACATTGCCTCGAAAAATGGATACAAACCAACCATTTCGACAAATTATTAAAAACACAGGAGAAGAAGACCAAAATACCAAAGAAAAAACTAACAATAAATACATATCAACACCATACAACCATAGGCTGCGTAACATAATAAGAAACCTTTTCAGAAAACAAGGTTACATCACCACACATAGTACAAAAAATAGTTTGTCACACATATTAAGATTAAACACAAACAACCATGATAAACTTGACTGGTCAGGAGTTTACCAAATATCACGTGCTGTTTGCCTTATGAAACATTGCTCAAAAGGGCGGTCGTTTCAAAAGAGATTCAGAGAGCACATTTCCCGCGCAATACAATCTGCACAATCTCCAAAAATAGAATCAAAGTTTGCCGAACATGTAATAGAAACTAAACATAATTATGACGTCATCGATAAATGTTTAACCGTATTACATAAATGTAACAAAGGTAAACTCATGAATGCCTTAGAACAGTATGAGATTTACAGAGCCTTCAAAACGGATTATGGGACCTAACTAAATGAAAAACAAATATTCGATGCCAACCCATTGTTTGATAT